>UELX01000311.1:0-90095 GCA_900480035.1 Eupelmus urozonus | reverse complement strand
AAGAATTTTTGCAATTGAGCAATATTTTATTCATTATAAAATGTTAGTAAGTTAGTAGTAATAGCATTTTGCTAACTTAGTTCAGTACTGTGAAAATGTAATGAAATTATTGTAAAATTTATTGATTTACTTTAGCATCTACTAATAATGTGACTTTTTAGAATAAACAATGGCTGTTAATGGAATCTCTACCACAAAATCCAAAAATAGAGGTTACTCCAGATGGAAAATATTGTTTCAAAGCTATGTACAGGATAAAGGACAAAAAGTCACTTCTTAGATTATTAAAGCAACACGATCTTAAAGGTCTCGGAGGAATCATGTTAGAGGATATACAGGAAAGTCTTCCACATTCTGAAAGACATCTAAAAGTAATCTATTGTATACATATTTACATAGAACTATCATTCATGCCCTTTGTTTTGTTTCTTTCAAAAATTTTATTTGTTTCAAAAGATTATTCTTTAAATGCTTTTTAAATTTTGTAAGAATTAAAAACGATAATTTAAAGATATATTAAATTTTAATCGTAATTAATTCTAATTTTCTATTTAATTAATTTCAGCATCTTGCAAATGAAATATTGTACATAACCCGAGGACAAGATAAGAAGAAAATAGTTTTCTATAATGACAAGACAGCACAATTTCCAGTAGATGAAGAGTTTCAGAAACTTTGGCGAGCTGTTGCTGTTGATGCAATGGATGATGCAAAGATTGATGAATACCTTGAGAAGCAAGGAATCAGGTCTATGCAAGATCATGGTATCAAGAAGACTGCACCACTCAAGAGGAAAAAGCCTAATAATAAGAGGAAACAGTTGAAGAAGCCGAGAGACAATGAGCACTTGGCTGATGTCTTGGAGACATATGATGATAACAAATAAACTTCTGTACTTACCAAAATTAGCTTAATTATAGTATTTTAAGTTTCGGAAATTATTAATTTTTACACAAATATATTTTTAAAAACTTTAATAAACGGTAAAAGTTTTCGTTAGCTCAATTTTTTCAATACAAGTACAAAAAATAGATATTATATTTGATAAATTTCAACATTTATCTAATTTTTTTTTTTTATATCCAAGTACTTTCATTATTTAAAAATGTTATCATTATCTTTTGGCAATGCTGAGTCGCTTTTTCCTCTGGAATACACTTTTGTTGATTTGCCACCAAGCATCCTATCAAGCAAAGACTGTTTATTTCTTCGCCTAGCAGCAAGTACTTCTCGACATAACTCATGGAAGGATTCTGCTACCGGAGCCACCTGAAAGTATGTTTATATCTTTAAACTTGCTTTCTTATTTCTTTAATCATAACTAAAAATAAATACCAAATTTTCACAACATTTGTTTTAAACTTGTTATTTATAATGTTTATATTAGAGAAAATATAATATCAATCTTTTTTATAAAGTATTGTATAAAAAACTTAATTATTTCTTGTTCAATATTTATTTTCAGCATTTCATAATGATACAATTAAAATTACAAATTGAAAAAATTTTTAGTAAGCATTTTTATTAACAAAATATTTATTTTCTCTAATATAATAATTTACTTTTGAATTTTAAATAAATTAAATACCTGTTCTGCAGCACTGACTTCGCTGAACCAGCACTCGAAGTCCTTGGCTAAAATTTCTCCTTCTTCTGTGCTGACTTGCCTCAAATGAATCATGTCTGCTTTATTGCCAACTAGTGCAAGAGGCATAGCAGCTTCTGGATCAGCAACTGCTAAAGCTTCTTTTGCCTTCCGAACAAAGTTGAAAGAACTCCTATCGGTTATTGAATATACAAGAAGTAATCCATCAGCCCATTGCAATGTTTCTACTGTTGGAAGCTCGTCTTCTCTCTATTTTTTGAAATTGTATATTACTACAATTAGCATGAATCAACAGATAGTTAAATGACTAATCAAATCTTTTGCTGTGAATTTATACTTGTTCATGTATTACATGAATATTTATTAAGTGATACAATCATGATTTTCATGAAATCTGTAGAGATCAATAAGATTTATTTTCATTTTTAATTCTTAGATGAATTGTAAATTTTAAATCAATTTATATAAATTGTAAAATAGAATTCTAATAAAATTTAGAATTTATATTTTTTAAATCTTTTTGCTTTTATTTTGTTACTCTATACTTTCATAAGTGAAATTTTTTTTTAATTTAATAATTCAAAAATCATCAATTTATTGAACAATTTCTTTTATTTATTTATATAATTCAATTTAAAAGAATCTTGAGATTTTTCCAAAATATACAAATATATATGATCCAAGTTATTAATTATTTTTTTAAAGAATCTTAATAAAAAACTGTATAACATAATACATAAAAACCGACCGTTGAATAAAACTCGCGTATCAAATTTTAAATCGCTATTTTTAAAATACATTTATGTAATATCAAATTAACACATTTTTATTTTTCTTATACTCAAATGCCTAAGTTTAGATAACTAAAAATTTACCAAAAATTACCACAGCTTATAAAAATTATTTAAAATACATAAATGCATAAATATAACGAACGATCTTCATCATTACCTTCGGACAAGTATCTAAAATCTCGAAAAGTATCGGCTCCCCATCCACGAGCACCTCGTGCTTGTACTTGTTCTCTGCAAGCAAAACAAAAAGCCAGCGTCAAGAAACATCACTCAGCGAATCCAGAAAATCGAGGTCAAACCGAAAATTTATCTCTCGCATCTCGACAAAGCGCATCCGCCATAATACATAAAAGCGCCGAGCGAACGAGGGAAAGCACGAGACGACGCCGAGAGACGCGGCGAAAGTCCAATTCGAAATGAGCGGGAAAGTGTATAACACGCGCGCCGGATTTTCTCCGTGGCGCGGCTCTAATGTCAAATCGGCTGTCTCCGACAAATTTAGATCGCGCCGACGAGTGAGAGACGCGGAGAAAGAGCTTCGGCCAGAGGCTTTCTGGCAATTTTTCAAACCGCCTATCCCGTATTTTGATTCGGCTACCTTGATCATCACCGCGGCTATATACTCTTCCCGTGGCGGATAGGGGAACCTTGACTAGCGCGCCAGCGAGTCCACGTAGGGCTTACTTATGAGTTCTGGCGAGATTGTTTAGGCTACGGGCGGGTGATGGTGTTGGTGAGTGTGTATGGATGGAAGATTTTACTTTAGGCTAGCTTTGGGTGAGGCGAGTGAGACTAATGGTGCTGATTAATCGCGATTGGGGGATAAAAGAGGAGAATAAATCAGGGACGGTTGTTTGGATTTCGGGGATTTATTTTTTGAGATGCTGAAAAATCGCTTGATTACCTGCTTGGTGGTCGTATTCGCCGATGTAGCGTCTGGTTAGGAACCTGACTGTTAAGGCTGAAACAGAATTGAGTTTTTCAGTCGAAATTAAAGAAGAGAGATTTAACTTTATTTATATATTATAAAATATGAAATTATGATTATTTTTATTATTTTAATATGCAAATTGAGATTTTGATATTTTACCTAGAAATATTTTAAAGACTGTGTAATTTTTATACAGATTCTTTTATTTTATTTCATTTCATTATTTTGTATTATATAAGGTATAAAGTATTGTAACAAAATTCAAATTTATTAAAGTTTAATACAATTTAACGAATTTATGCATTTTTTTATAATTTGCGAATCCCGACATGATATGTAAAAATGTATGAATAATTTTTCATCATTGGAGCTGTATTAATTAATTCTTCAATAACATTTTATTCAATATAATATAATTTAATTAATTTAGTTCATTTTCCCAAATGACTACCGAAATCTTCATGTTATACAAATTGCAACAACATCAAACCCATCGAACCCAACCCTACCCACCCTAATATCAACCAACCATTCCCACCAAGTCTATCCCAACCCAAAAATCTCCATAAGCCAAAGTATAACTTGATCGCCAAGAGTTCGCAGAGAATCGAGAAACGCCCCGAAACAAGATAGAAACAGAAAAAAATAATAATAAGTCGCGCGAGGATTGCGAATTCGAATCGAGCAACACACACATAGGCCACAGCCCAGTGACCCGGTTCGCGCGGTGTACCGCACTATTTTTACCCCGCGCGCACCGCGGAACCTCGCGCATAAACATTGCCCTGATCTTACGTGCACTGCGGCCGATATCGCGCGCGCGGCGCCCAGCTTCCGCGCTCTCTCTCTCTCTCTCTTTCTCTCTCTCTCTCTCTCTCTCTCTCTCTCTCTCTCTCTCTCTCTCTCTCTCTCTTTGCTTTATGGCCAGGCGCTCGTCGGCTTTTCGTTAGAGATGTGAGCGATTGAGGATGTTAGAAATGAAAATTTTGGGGATTGAGTAAGTTTTTTTCACGTTGTTTTTCTCTTTGGAAAAAATAATTTGAAGCAGGAGGTTTTCACTTTATTTATAGTGTATACAGTAGAGTTTATACTTTCTATGGTTTTGATCTTTGTAAGTATTTAAAACTGGCGTTACTTATGAATTTGCAATAAGGTATCTACATATGTGCATTTGTATTCGAGTTTGATAAGACATTGAGTACATATTTAACTTTTTTAAAACTTATATAAATTTTGACGATGTGCAAAATACGAGACTCTTTTTTAAGCATTTAAACTGAAAAATTCACTTTTCACAACTTATTATGTAGCCAGAAAATAATTTTTCAGCGTTTATTTGAACTCGAAAAAAATGTTCAAATAAGCGCTGAAAAATAATGGTTATCTCATGGCTGGAGCGATTTGTAGCCAAAGAGGACCAAATCAAAATCGCATTTGTAGGCCTCACGATGAAAAATACTAAAACAGTGAATAAAACGCATATGCAAACTTATAAGTGAATTTTAATTTTCATGTAGATGGCTCTATATGAATTAGTACAAAAAATAAATTATGTCCTATCAAATTAAAATGAAATAAATTACAACACAGATTAATATTTCTAGTGGAATTTTAATTTTGATCTTATAAACTTTGGTAATACATATTAAAAATTTGCTAAAAAATCCTTTTTTCCATTGAATATAATCATAATACAGTAATGAATATGTACACTTTGTAATTAATTATGTCAATTACAAAATAACAGACATAGTTTTTCATTTCTCAAGAATAATTTATTACAGTTAAAACATAGAAACTTCTGCTAGTTTCGTAATTTATCTCTCAATGTTTTTATAACCTACATAATTAATTGTTTTCTGTGATCCAATTAATATTTGTCGCTTCGATATAAATTTGTGCTTCAATAAAAATTATTTTAATATATTTGTATGGCTTTGATCTAAAAAATTATAAAATATTTAGAACTAAAAAGATGCTTAGTTAATCATAAATTAAAAATTAAAAATTTTTGAAGATTTTTGTTTTGTTTTAACTTTCTTTATTGATTTCATTTAACTTTCGCTTTATTTGGTGAATGAAAACAAATTTTAATTCCCCATAGCTTTTGAAATCAAAAAAATTTTAAGTAATTTGCAAGCAACATAACATTAGTTACACTATAAGACTGCACAATATAAATTTAGTTCCAGAATAAATCTCGTAAAATAAATAAGATTCTATAAGATATATACTCTTAGGGTTAATTAAACTTTAAGATTAGCATTCATGCGCTTTTTCTTGTAAGTTTAAGTTTTATTATTGTAAAAGCCAAGCCAAGATATTTTTCTCGAGTCTCCTAAAATTTCTGTCGTATTAAAAAAAAGGATTCGACCAATGAAAATATTAAAAGTAATACAATGATTGCAAATAAAATCATAAATTTTTATATCTATCTTTTGCTCTACCGTCACTGTACCAAAATACATACTTGAAAACAAGGTAGGTAACAGCTCATCTGGAAGCAATCGACATTATAGGCCCGTGATTTCTAGTACCAAACTAGATAATGTATTTTTAGTTAAGCCATACGGCGACTCTGTGCGATAAGGTTCTATTTCCAGCTTCTCTGTCTTGCAGACCGATTTTCAATTTTAAATATATACATATATCAGGACGTGTAGCCTTGGAGATTTTTATTATATTCAGACATTTAAATTAGGTCTGAATATTTTTTTTATGAAATTCACACTTTCGTCATCTGGCCTCACGGACAGGAAAAACTTTAACAATTTCTAGACCATTTTAACAGGTAACACTCGAAACGTAACAAAATCAAAAAACTACTGTTCCTCTACATACTAACCTACAGGAAATCAAATTGTCTCTATAGGATACAGTGTATACAGGAAATCAACTTACACCAACAGATACTTGCACGCACCATCACAATATCATCAATCTCAGAAAAATTCAGTCATTTTTTCACTAATATGCGAGAGCTTTTTAAATCTTAGATAAAGATAAAGCAGGAACTAAAAACAAGAATTAAAAATAGGTATTTTTATATTAAGTACGCAAAGTACATTTTTCGCACTATTTGTTGAGACGATAAACGTTCTACATCGTCCAGTTTGCCTGTCTTACATACTAGTTGCGTAACTTATTTGTCGAGAAAGTTATTAGAAATAACGACTTTGCTTAGGTTGAATAATTAATTAATAATAATTAATTTTTTGTTAATAATTAATATATGCATTAAATTATAACAAAAAAAGCAAATCAATTTTTATTATGACAAACTTCTTTACCTTAATGAACTTCAATAATTCTTATAACAAAAGCCCCTTATTTCAAAGTTTATTATATAACCGCCCATGAATGATTGCATCATTTATTTTCCAATAAAACCGGGCTTAAAAATAACGTGAACGATCGATGAAACATTTCGACGTTAGAGCAAAGTATCTCAAGATTTTTGGCATAATATCCTGTTATTTTAAGGATTTTGTCGAATCGGTTCATGTCAGTCATATGTCGATGCTCTCGAAATAGTGAGGGCGGATGTGTTTTTTATTTCAAAATATTATTTGGAGAACGAGCTTTCGCATTCGGCGCCTGCCTGAGGTGGACTTAGTAAACGCTTATTGGTCGCCGCTGAACAAATATTTAGTCTAATATATTTTGGAAATTGAATCGTTCGAGTTCGTCATAGACGATGAAAGCGCATATTCGCAATACCTATTGGGAGTACAAAAATGATCGACGAGTAAATATTGTTTGGCATCGATAAAAGTGATGATTAACTTTTCCGTTGGTGCAAAAGTTGAGCAGATATATCTTTATTTTTATAACTTTATTAATAGAATTAAAATATTCTGTTTTTTTGCAGATAAAAATACCATTGGAATTGTGCAAGTGCAATCTGATTGACTCAGATAATAATTGAGTTTCATTTGAATAAATTTGAACAAACTTTTTTTTATAAATTTTATTGCGTTTTAATAAGTCTCTTTTACCAGAGAATATCAAAATTATTACCAAGATGAAGATGGGCAATCAGCAATAACTCTGCGTAGCAATTACTTCAAATAATGTTATTTTCATTAAATTTTTTAACTAAAATGTTAAGATATAAAGTACCAATATTCATAAAAAGTTTTTTTCATGAAGTCCTTCTTTATAAGAATATCCAATCCCAGCATAATAATTATGACCACTTATTTGAACAGAAATTAGCACATAAAGTGGCATATTTTTACTATAAAATTTAATCAAGGAAATAAAATTACGTTCTACCGTAGTCTCGCATACAGTGCCGTTTACAGTTCTGTTATTTGTAAAAATATTTTATCGAAAATGTATAAATCAACAACTACTTAGATTTTTTTTTTTTTTTTAATATTTACTACATAAACGTATTTTGAGTAAACACTTATAAATTATCTCACTTTCATACTAATGTGAAATTTGGACACTTACGGGCAACATTACTGTTACTAACAAACCTTTTTTTAATAATAATACAAAAGTAACTCAAGTGAAGTTCCGATCTTACTGAAGTCCGCAACCTCGGTGGAATCGGCTCGAGCGAGCTTTAGAAATGGTCGGTTTAAACAATATTCTTTATTAATATTGTTAGAGTATATTATAGGTGCAATTTTTAACACCATTCATATAAGTATTATACTAATATTATCAACTACACCTTAAGATTTCTTGAATATATCCTCAATATTCTACTCGCAAGACAAAAAAAGAATTTATCTTCTACTTTTGCAAATCAAACTTCGACCAATCTTGTTTCTCTTAAGTTTCTTAAATCCACCCTAAAGTTTGCAGGATCGATAATGAGCGACCGCTAACTGTATAAGAATTAACGCTTGCCAGTGTAAACGCGCTAATTCAATGTCTCTATTTAGGAAGATCGGAATTTTGAAAAGGCTCAGGCCGGGCGGTCTGCCAATGATGGAAGGAGGAATGCCAAGCAGCTCTCTCTCTCTCTCTCTTCTTTCTTTCACCCCTCCCTCTCTTCCTTTCTCTCTCTCTCGCACGCGCGCAATTGTTTTCACGGGAAATTTTAAAAGCCCGCAAGCTCTCTCGTACACCTCGTCACAGCTGCGCTTAAATTCTCAAACGCAAGCCCATATATACGCAAGCTCGGCACGCGCGCCGGTTATAAATAGCTGCGCTCTTTTACTCTCTCGCGTGCAGCTGTTGAGCGATACTTATGTACGCGTACCGCGGTAAGGAGTTTAACAGATTGTAAAACGTTCGATCGTGATTGCGGTTGAGAGAAAGCGATGGCTGACAAGAGGCTGGCCGAATAAGAGCATGTATAGCTGCTGACTGATGGAGGAACGAACGCGAGATGAGGGAATTTGTGAACCGGTGAATTTGATGAATCTTAAAGGTAGCGAGTTCGCAAAATGTTAAGGGATTATGGAGATTTAAAGTTGATGTCTTGGTTAATGAACTGTTGTGAGTCTGAATCTCAAACCTATTTATTCGAAAATAGATTTGAGATGCTTAAAAAATTTCAGTTTCGCATTTTAAAACGATTACTTTATTTGATTTGAAAATCTACAGTGTTTATGCAAAAGTAAGTACAATTATTAAAGCTTTGTGAAACCTCCTTTGTTGTAAAAAATATCAGAGCCTATTTTTTTATTTTATTTTATTTTATTTTCAGTTTTTTGAAAACATGTTATAATGAATAGAAAATTTATATCCTTGTTCGGAAAACCGTACATATTTAAATAGCATTTTATCGTAAATATAAAACCCAGTATTTATCATCGATTCATTGTAATTTGTTCTTGTTTTGAAACCTCATTTAAATTATTTTACTGGAGGTATGGCACGTGTTCTTCTTAAATAACATTTTATTAAATAAAAAAACGTAAGTACACTTAAGTTTCACGGCCACAGCATTAATTATCGATATTCTGAGTCGTAATAATTTGACTTTATTGGTTATTTCAAGGCGTAAATAAATTGTGTTTGCAAATAATAGTACATTTCGATACTAGTGCGAGAAAGTGGTTTTAGCCCTACGCTTGCGCCCAAGCGAAGCGAGGATGTAAAGGCCATACGACGTTGAAATCTTTTCCTCGCTTATGTATATCGAACCGTATTTTTTAGACGACGTGCACAAAGCAAGATTAGTATACGTATGTTGTTTTAGCTTGTGCGAAATCGAGCTTTGCGTACGTAGTATCAAAAAAGTATGATTCGACACATGAGTGAAAGTTATTGTTTGATTCAGGTAGTAAACACTGAGAAAACTACTATAAGAAAACTATAAGTCACTGTAAGAAAACTATTATATATGAATAATATGCAATGTGTACATTTTGAATTACAAAATTCAAACTGTATATCTATATACATGGAAGTTATTTAGCAATGCGCCAACTCGCTTCGGTCGAGCAGTAAACTCACCCTCGTGTGAGAGTGAACTTTTTGATACTCCGAGCGCAAAGCTCGATTTTTTGCACGCTCGAACAACAAAGCGTATGATAAATCTCGCTTTGTGCACCTCGTATAAAAAAAATATGGCTCGATATATGAGCAAGGAAGTGATTTCAACCTCGTCTAAGGCCTTTTCACCTTCGCTTCGCTCGGGTGCAAATATCCACGGGAGGCTGAAATTACTTTCTCGCACTAGTATCAAAATGTACTATTTTCCACACTTGTAACAAAAACTAATATTTTGATACAGTGGACGAAAAAAGCTTATTACATTTTACAAAATTCTTAACTATAATCAGAGTTCAAGGGATTTCAATGTTTGTTTAGTATGTGTGTACATGACATAGATTGAAACTTCATGTTCTACTTAAACAGATAGGGAATAAATGGAAATATATGTAGTATTGAGCTTGCATAAAAAACGAAAGGATAGAAAGCGCGAACGATTAAAATTTGGATGAGGCACGAGATCGAAAGAGAGAACTGACGGAATTATTTATCTCGCGAATACTTTAAACACGTGCCATTACCGAAAATACACGCGGAGTTGGCTTAGCTCAGGGACACCGAATGACTACTTCCCTACTTCCGCAATGCAAAAAGCAGAAAACTTAATGCAACAAGCTTCGGCTCCAAAATATACGCCAGTCTTTTCGACGTCATTTTGGTACGAAATTACGTTTTATAAACACGCTTTGGAGTTTTATCACCTCGTTGACTATGTCCTTGCCAAATTATTAGAAGTACTCAAAGATCGTTCTTAGAAATGATTTTGCTGAGGTAATTATTAAGCCTTTTTCTGTTTGTATAAGGTTTCCTTCGAAACACTTAAAATATTACTGTCAATAAGAAATTCCATATATATATATATTTGTTACGTGTAATAAAATTAATTTATAAATATGTATCTGAAAATAAAGTATTATTTTATAAAAAATTGACAATTATTTTTTTTTACAATATTATTCTATTAGAGAATAGTGCAATTTTATGAACGAGCATGATGTTTATCACTGGTGCAAAACCAAGCTTTACGATCACACTCATCAAAATTATTACTAAGAACAATATATCACCTACAAAGACATACAGTAGGACTTCATACTTATTTTATTGTTTTCAGGCCAGAAAATAAATTTTTTGGTTCATCTCTGAAAAAGTACTATTAAGTATTTTATTCTTAAAGACAATAGATATAGATTAACGATAATAAGATAGTCAAAAACTTATTAATAGTTGTATGTAAATATATGAAAACTTCATGAATCTTTGAGATTATTCTAATAATTTTTTTAAGTTTTTGGCATGTTCTCAGATTTTGATTTCCGAAATTTGAAATTTTTGCAATATGATTTACTGATTTATTTCAGAAACTATTAAATGTAACATAAGTAAATTGAATCATTTATTAAAGTAAACTATAAATTATCAATTTATTTATAAAAAGAAACGATTAAGATATATAGATTTTAATACGAATAAACAAGTTTAGATGTGACGCTAAATTAATAGTATAATTATTATTACAACAATAATTCATATTATTAATGATTTTATATTTTTAAAAATGGCTAAATTTTATTGTTTTACTAAAAGAAAGTGACGATCCTATTTTCGAACTGTCTTAGAATGGCTTATTTTATGTAATTTTTCAAACTTTGATACAATAATGATTTAAAAACGGGTTTTAACGATTTTTACACTGTGGGCGTTAATTGATATTATGTATAATGATCCAAAAAAAAGTTTAATTTAATCTAATTCTCATACTGATCATTGGGTGTACTTTGGGAATGTGCTATCAACATGTTATCATTACGATTGCATGCTTATATACAACGAGCTTAGCTTTCCACTTACATACTTGAAAGCTTTGTGCTACACATTTTGAAATTGTGTGTTTAGTTTAAACTAATGTAGAATTCACAAATAGTGTGTAAAAAACACAAATTTTCTGTGCACTTCAAACATAGCTTTTTCGACTAATTTACAATTATTGTGGATAATCGAGTTTAATACTAAAGTAAATAAAAAAACTGGTAAATACTCAACGTTTGTTAAAATTTAAATCGATTTCGAACAATTAGCACAAAGTTACCTAGTAAATATAACAAAACGTAACAGCAAAACTAAGTTACAAACTAAAATTTCATCACAGAGTCCCCCAAAAAAATCCCCTCTCCAAATCCATCGAATAAAACCGTAAACACTCACCACTTTTACCGACTCCCGGCGCACCGATCACAGCCACCTTGACCTCGCAGAGCGAGCTTTTCTTCCTGCGTATGCCCCTAATCGCATTGGTCGTCATGATGATGGCCAGTGGTACATTGGGCTACTGCCACCACTTACGGCCACTGTCATCGACGTCGAGTCCAGACCTGGCAGCGCGCTCGAGATCGGACCGCCGCTGCTCTCCAGCCTGAAAGCGAAAGCCGAAAAAGAAATACAGTCTCGGGCCGCTCGTTTCAAAATTACACTATCCCGACGCGCCGGCGATTGATGGCTCGCTCGCTCGCGCGCGCAAGCGGCTAAAAATTCCGCCGATGCCGCTCTTTTCTTTTCTCTCCCTTTTATATTTCCGGATCAAAGTGTCGAGTGATTTTCCTTTACTCTCGTTCGGGCGCGCTTTTTTTTCTCCTGGTCGAAGACGCGTTTATGTCGGAGGAGGCATTGACCCCGTTACTTAGTTTCGCCGAGGCTTGGTATTTCAGCATTGGGACGCTTCAGTTGCAAGCGTTAAAAGGTTTTTTTTTTCCTCTCGAGCTCGGAAAAGACACAGGGTACGTCAAGGGACGTTACAAGATGCAGATTGACGGTTGAGCGGTTAGCACAGTGTGGAGAGTTTGCGGTTTAAATTTTTTTTATGAGTTGTTTGATGTTTGAAATTTGACTGAAATGAATGGTTAAAGGGCGTGACAATCAAAGGTAAAATACTACCAAATATTTGAAAAAAAAAAATATTATTAAGCTAATTGGATCTTTAATCAATACGTAGATTTATGTATTTTAGCATGTCTGAGCGGACTTGGCCATTATCTACTTATCAAAAATTGGAGAAAAAATTTATTATTTAAACTATTTAAAATTATTAAATGTTCAAATTAATATATCATATGAAATTATGTATTTTTCATTTAATTTTATATAAACGGTAATTAAATGTTTATAAAAAAAGTTTAATCTCTATTTTAAAAATAAGATTAAATTATTAATTCGATTTATAAAATGCAATAAGCAGAAATTAAGCATTTGGTAGTATTTTATACACGGCATTTAAAAAACAAGTTTTCTAATAATTTAAGTTTAAAAAGTATACATTATTATCTATATCTTTTTCACAATATATACCGATCACAAAAACAGTTCGTTCGTACTTTTTCACGCTACAAAGACCATCCATCACTAAAATTCCTACCTTAAACTATATTTCAATCCTAAAAACAACCTTCGCTATCTGTCAAGCCAAATGAGCATATTAAGGCACTGTGATCACAAAAACTCCACCGCCAAAGAGTTTCACTTAAGCTCCAGCATGAATTTCACCCCGCACCGATGAACCGATATCCAAACCGTCCGCTTAATGCCCTCACAATCACAGATTTATCGCTGCTGTAGCGTCTGTTCAGCGCTGGGCGCCGTCACATGGCCTCGTAACCAGGGCTGGAGCCGAGGCGCTCATGGTCCACCACGTTTCTTGGCCCGAGCCCGACTGTCTGTTCGGGCAGCTTGCCGAGCTGCTCTCTCGGCGTGGTGGATAGACGCTAAAAGCGCGCGCTTTTCTCTCGTTTAGTTTCTTTTTTTGAACTCCCCTTTAGAGAGGGGCAGTCCGCGCGCGGGAAAGTTACAACCACGTCGAGGCAGCGGATACGCTCGGTTGGAAATTTCGATGGAGATTGGATATTGTGGCCGTCAGTGATGAGTTTTCGTTTTCGAGATTTAATTTTAATGTAATGGTTTCTGAACTTTGGAAAGATACTTTGAAAGATTGATAGATGAGACGGTTAAGCTAGCTACTTAAATAATTAAGGTATCGTTTTAAAGTTTATTCAAAGTACTTTTAAATTGACTTGATTCTTTAAATAAATTTGATAGTATTAATTGCAGTGAACATTTTAAAATATTCCTATATTATATTATGATTTGATAATAACTTTTTTAATATCACTAAAGTCTTATTTAGAAAAAAAAAGCCATTATTATAATTGACAAGAACTTAAATTAAACAAGAAACTTGCAAATAATATTTTAACGTAAAGATTTGTAAGGTGCACAATTCATTATTAAATTGAATTAAATGAGTTTCTTTTGAAGTACAGACAAAATAAAGGTTTTGGTCATTTTACTTGTTTAGAGTCATTGCAATACAGCGTCTTTTTATACTCCATTTTTTTTATTACACCGGTTTCGTACATACATATAGTTTTCTAAATACATTATATAAATTTGTCTAATTGTTATTTTTACATATTCAGAATTTTATAATAAATATTTAGTAAATAAATTAAATTGTTTTCTTACGATTTCTGATAAAAATTAAAATAAGGGTTTTTTAATACATTTTATAAGTACTGACTTTGCGTTTGATAAACAAATAAGTCAATAGAACCATTTACACGTTACATATAGTTTGCCTAAAAAAGAAATCTGATATAAAATAAAACATTGATAAAATAGATTTCTACGTTACCATAGTATTAGAACTACTCTCGCGTTTTAATAAGTAACACACAACATGCGGTGTCAGCACTTTCTCGATTCTTGAAGTGTAGAGATTGTAACCTGCTGTCGTTACTGTAGAATGCTGCATTATCTTAAAATTTTGTTCGATTCAATATGCTTTTACTAAATGAAATATTCTGGAAATTCCGCTCGTAAAGCTGATGATATTTTTTTTGTATTAATGTTATGTGATTTTCTTGAGTGCGGGCATCCACCAAAAATCCATTTAAATATTTTAACTATAGGTAATGTAAAAGATTCAACAGGACCTAAAAAAGCAATGTTTTAGATGAATATATTTTTAAAAATAATTTTCATTTTTGCTGTAATATTATAGACATTATATGAGCAAATCTTAGGATTTTTTAATTTTTGGAAGTAAAATTATAACTTCATTAATTAAAGTACTACATTTTTAAAAATATTTTGTTGCTAATATATTTTTTAATATTGTATATTAGCAAAAATGGAAAATTCTTCATAAATTTTTTAAAAGTGAAGAAGATATAGTGCCTTCAATTCCGACTGGTGCTGATTTCTTCCCACGTTACACGCTGTAATTTTCTCAAATAAGCGCACGATAGAGCCTTTTTCACTTCTGACAGTAAATTTTAAGTACGAATATTTATATCAAACTAGCCTGTAAAGATTTCAAAATAAGTGAGAAATGATATCATTTCTCACCTAGATATCTACAGAAATATCCATTTTCACAAACATGCTCAAAACATGTTCTCAAAGTTTCTCAAAGTGTGTTCACGAATTTCCTTTTTGCAATCTCAGACATGAAAAAAGGCCTATTTCTTGCGCTTGTTAAAACAATTTTTTTTATTTCAATTTTAAAGATTTGCTCTTATAAATATTAATATCATAATATTATGAAATCTTTTAATTATTTTAAAATTTAATGGTGTTAAAAATTATCTTACTTGTGATTATTGAATTTGTATTGCTAAAGGACGAATCATCGCAGTCATAGATAGTATTTTTGATAATTTTTTCATGCAATTCACAGGAATAAGGTTCATTTTTTATATTTTGTTCTTTTGTCTGCTATCATTATTATTTAATGTGAAAATGTATTTTTTTTAAATGTTTTAAAGTTGAGAAAATCTTACGGTTGCTTTTTTGTTTTTGATACTTTTAATTGCCGACGATGTGCATGTATTATTATGCGACGTTTCTGTTTTCATTGAACTATTTGTATTTAACTTATTTGTACTTTTCGTGGGATGATACATTGTTTCTATTTGCTCGTCAAATTTGTAGGTTTGATTATTTGAACATGATGTATTTTTTGTGTAATACTTGGTATTTTCTAGAATTAATATATTAAATGTAAATTTTTGTCATATCCTAAGGTTATTATAATACCATTTATGATATGTTTTATAATTACTGTAAAAATTGCACAATGATCCTTGGTTATTTTCATCTAATTCACTATTCCATTCAGAGACTTCAATTTCAGACTCGTTTAACAAAGTTTCATTATCAGCAGCCTTCAAAATCGGAATAAGTAATAAATATCATATATTTTATTGAAATTATTTCCATTTATTTAATACTATTAAACTCTAAATACTATTATATTGTTAACGAATTTTGATGGTAAATTTTCACATACTTTCTGTAGCTTATATTTTTCAGTTTCCATCTTATAATCTCTGAATCTCTTGCCATTTTCTCGAATTTCAAAGTCAGAATCCATTTTAAGAGAGTTATCTCTATTATGTCTATATTTTTTGTTACTTAGTTTTTTTTCGTTATATTTACTGTAAAAAAAACCAAATGATTAATGAATGAATAAACATTTATTTAAACCGTACAATCATATCTTATGTCACATTCATTATTTTTCCAGTAAGATCAGTTTTGTAAGAATAGATACTAAAACAACTTCTTGTTTAATACTTTAAAAAAGTGGATAATTTAATTTTTTGCTTGATGAATTTTATAATGTTTAATGTTTGTTTTCTAAACTACTTCCGTGTAATTTTCATGATTAGGAAAGTAATCATACCTTAGTGGGCAACAATTGCTATTAGGTAACGTATTGGAAGTATGTATATTCTGATGTTGAAAAGTGTCAAATTGCATCAGCGGGTATGGACAAACGGAAACTTTTTGAACTGATGATTTCTCCTTAAATTTCATGGTTCTTGGCTCATGGATTCCATGACGACGTTGCTTGCATCTTTGACAGCAATTTTCATCTTTACAAAGCGAAAATCGATGTCTTTTTCTACGTCGCCTGTAATAATATTATTTTCTTTTTTTAGAAGCTATACATACATAGATTTTTATTATAAAACGTTATAATAAAAATTTTTTAAAAATATTAGACCTTAATGTTTCATTTTCGGGAATATCAAAACTAACACATTGATTTTCATGTTTATCGCAAAAGTATCTTTTTTTTGACTCCATAAAATTTAATGGTTGGAAATTTGAAATCTCATTAGTACAAGATTTTGACGTCAGAAAATAATCTGTTTGTTTACTGTCTTTGAATTCATCACAATCATGTATTTCCCCAATTATTGTTTTTAATGTGTTCGCAATCAAGTCAATCATTGTATGGCATCCTTTCTTAGCAGCTGTAAAGTGTTTAAAAAAAGTGTTAGAATATTTCGATAATATTTTTGATACCTTCTTTTGTTCTTTTATAAATAAGTCTCTCAATATTAGATTATTAAACTCTTACGTGCTCGTGATTCGGGAATGTAATAAAGAACAATGCCAGACAACATTATCAAAATAAGTGATGCCCTCCTTGCATAAGAAATCCATCCAAGAAGCCATGAGCCATCAGCGCAATGACCTGCAGCTCCGAAATAGGTGGAGAAAGTTCCTCTAAGCATCTATGTTTTTCTTATATTTTTTACGCTACATTTTCTCAAGCTTTTATCTTTCTCATACCGACGCCCCTTACAAAAACTAGCACGATTCGCATAGTCATAATACTAATTCCTATTATGAAAAAACGAATGGTGCTAGTTTTCGTGAGGGGCGTCGATACTTTCTTTGTATTTCTGCCTTACTTTTTTAATGCTTATCAAATTTTTTCCTCAAAATATGATATTTATAAATTTTGAAAATTTTATTAAGATAGTGAACTTATTACAACATTCAAAAATATGACATCTTAGAGTGCAACATAGCAAACCTTTTATCAAAGAAAAATTACAAGATTCGTTTAAGCAATGCGAATAAGCATTGCTTGTAGCTGTACTATCGTTATATTGTCAATAGAATTTACTCAATGGAAAATAGAAATATGTTACGAATATAATCTGATAATTATCAGAAAAAACTCATTTAAAACATATCATTTTTACTTTAAAATATTACTTTTATAAAACCACATAAGCTTTGATTCGTTACGCATTACTGTTCATTTTAAGAAAAATCCAAACATCTCAAAAAAGCGCTAGCCTAATTCCAACTACAGGCATTCCTTATTATAATTAATGTTCCACAACTCTACTTTAAACCCTTAACAAAATAACATCTACCTACTGTATACACTACATCTCCCATTCTACAACTTAAACTCACCGTTGCAATAGGTTGGATTCGCTTGAGCTCGGCAGGCAGTTACGAGAAGAGCACCCGCAGCCAGCAGCGCGGGTCCCGTCTTCGCCCCTATAAGCTCCATGAGCGAGGGCAGCTGGCCTTTCGACTTCCGAGCTGCTGAAGGCGACGACAAGCCCGCCGCTGCCGGCGCATGGTTTTCGGAGGCAAAGGTAGGGTTAGAGACTAGTTTTTATTGAAGGGTTAAGTTGAAGAGGATGGAGGGATGCGCTTTGAAGATAGTTTCGAATGATGATGTTCTCTTTTTAATTATTGAATAAAAGAAAACTTAAGGTACAGGGCGAATAAGCAAACATTACTACCTATTGATATTCGATAAAATTATATTCACATTATTAATAAGTCATCTATGGATAATTAATGATTTTTTTTTATAAAATAAATGATTACAAGTATAAAAGGTAAATGAAAAGACAAAATATAATGTTCGTCATTTAGTTTGTTTATTATGCCGATACTTTACAATATAATACAAACGAAGTGAATCATATATATGAATATATACATATATATTTCCATCCGTCAATGCATGTGGGATACATAGCGGCGTACATATGGTGCATATGGTGTGCACTAGTTAGGAATAAAATAGGCAAATAAAAGATAACGAAAAGTCTAATATTTTTTCTCATTAATCGATGCTTGATTTAGCCGTTTTCGTATGCTCTAACTACACAACATCAATACTTCACAGACTTATTTATCTATTTATTTATTTATTTATAAGCCGTAAAGTAATAACTTTCCACAATACGCTTACGCCGGCAAGAGATCTTATTGAACTCGTTAATATATGTAATATGTATATTTATTTGTAATCTTCATGCATGTATATTTATGCGTATATCGATAATAAACACACGGCTCGTTGTCTTGGATTATATAAGTAATCACTATTATGATTATCCCGTATTCAAATACTTTCAAGACGACGAATAAATTTCTACACAGTTGGAATAGCACACGACTTTCAAGTATTTAATTTTTCTTGAACATAATTCTAAGATCAACGATTATTGATACAATAAAGTTAGTCTGGTCAATAATTTGTTCTTCAAATAAAAAAATAAAAGGACAAAAGATATTTTTTGAAACTAAAATTTATTGATAATCACAATTGGCATGCTTATTAAACTAATAATTACTATCCGACAATAATTTTCCAACTGCGTGATATAGCAGGAACTGCAGAGTGTCTGTACATTCCTAGTAGTTCGGGCAGGTGCTTGCTGTTTCCTTATAGTGTGTTAGCCGGATAATATAGTTTAACGCTAACAGTAATATGTATAACATACAATAATAAGGCATAGTACATAATTAATACAATACATAATACAATACATAATACAATACAATACAATAATAATGTATAACGATGGAGCGCGCGCGCGCGGTTCGCTCGGTGCATGCGCATTGAAAATCAAAGTCGGAGAGAAGAAAGTACACGAGACAAAAAAAAAGAATAGTTTACAAATTGTAGGAAAGACAAAAACAAACAATAATTGATCAACGCACAAAATAATAATGATCCGACTCTCCGAGCGTTACCTCTTATCCGCGAACTAATAATACTTTTAAGTCGCGCATGCCACACCGCGCGAGCGCGCGCAATCCTTACAGTATGCGAGAGACAAAAAAAAAAAAATAAAAATAAAATAAAATAAAACGCAATTGAATGGCGAAGGAGAGACTTTATACAAAGGGCGCGAGGAAAGTAAGGAGAGATAAGATGATAATAATGACGAGATTGGGTGTGAGGAAGGATAATTTGACGCTCGTTTCACTGACGATGAGGGTGTAGGTCTTTTTACACGGAGAGAAAGGAATCATCGAGATTAGTCCTTGGTTTGACTTGCCTTTGGGAGCTGGATTTTTCATTACTTGAAGTCAAAATACAATTATTATTGGTAATGGATAATAATAAAACTTGCAATTCAATTTAAAAAAATTAGGACCTGTTATCAATGATTCCTTTTCCCGTAACAGCCAATAATTTGCTTGTCGTGGCTCATAGGAAATGTGTTGTTTTGATCGACAGTCGTAACTTTGATTTTTACTTGTACTATAGAATAAAAATCAGAGAACAAAAGTCTTGAGCATTTACTGGAACTATATAAACACATTTCTTTCATAATTTTTCGGCTAACGACTTTTCAATTCGAAAAAAATTATAATCTTGCATAGTTTACATTTTCCCGAATTGAGAAATGGCTAATTAAGAACACATATCAAGTCTAATACTGTAAACTCGGAACGAACAACACCATTAAAAACTTTTCTACCCAAATGTTATTCTGCCATATCATGTAAGTATCTTCTGCTACGAACATCACCTCTGCTCATTATGTTTAATTTATGCCTAAAACTATTCGAATATCTTTTAATATAATTTTCAAAGAAAAAAAAATTTATGTGGCAATACTATCTCGGCCAGCCGAAGATCTCTATCTACATCTACATTATTTAGCACATTTATAATACTTTCATATACATATATAGTTTCCATATGTATCTTAACGTTCGAATATTCATCGACCTTGACAATATTTAATTTCCCGAATAGTCCCAGCAACATTTCAATCACAAATTCCCTTTATCAGCTATACGCTCTAAGCTAATTTTAATATTATCTCATTGCTTATTTACAAGTCTTAAACTTTCAAATGCCGATCTCAATAAATCAGATGTCACGTCGCGCTTCCGCCTTCCCGATAATCAAAATCCATCCCGCATCAAAACAAAGCACCACCTTATCCGCGTCATCATCCTCCCCGAGACTTGAAAATCTCATCGAAAAGCCAAAAGCAAAAGCAATCCTCACAGGACATGGCAGAATCGTCTTCGATACCTGAGCCACGACGAGCGCGCGCGTCGCTTCAAGTCGCTTGCTATCGAGTCGCGATGACGCGACTCCGCCGCGTCTTCTCCGTCTTCGTCGTCGTCGTCGTCGCTGGTCTCGTCAAGGCACGGCGCCACCTCGTCACGGGGTGTCGCCGGCTCGGCGAAACTTTACGCGAAGGACGCCTTCATTTTGTTGATGGCGTTCGTGATGTGAGTGAGCTCGACGTGCAGCTGGGTGACGACGCTCTCGAGCCTGTCCACGCTGTCGAGGACCTCGACGCTCTGCGTGTGCGGGTTGTACCTGACCTCGAAGGGTCGCGACATCGTGGCTACCCAGCGACGGAATTTCTCTTTCGCGTCCTCGAAGCTGTTGGCTACGTAGTAGATCGGCTGGTAGTCTTGGTCCTGTTGATTAGTGATTAACGGTATGGTTATGTAAAGGAATGGTTTTTTAAATTTTCTTTTTAATTGTAGAGAATTGGATTTTTACCTGGTATGGTTGAACGGCGGTGATCGAGGGCTCGAATGGTCGGTGCTCGCATTTATCGCTGAGCGAGTGGAGCAGCTCACCGTAGGCAGAGAGCAAGCCAGCACCATAGGCTTTGGTCTCGCTTCCTTCCTTGCACAGACCGAACTCGACGGTGAACCAGTAGATGGTCGAGAGCTTCTCGATTTCCTCGTCGCTGGCGCCCAGGGAGGCTAAGCCGATTTCTTGGGAGAATTGGGCGAAGCTCGGGTCGGCCAGGAGTGGCATGTGTCCAAGAAGCTCGTGGATCGCGTCACTGGAATTTTAAAAATTCTGGGATTGAGTTTACTTTGGAATACCAAAGAATTTAATTTAAGAAAGAAATTGATTTTTTTATAATGAAACATTAAATTTTACTATATTTTATCAGCTTAGATGATTGTAATTATTTATAATCTCCTTTGTCACGAGACTCTATTAATATTCAAAACGAACTTTGGCACCCTTAAAGCAAAACTAAACTCGTCGCGCTAACTTTGCGCTTCATTGGCAATTTTGCAGCTCCCGTGTATGCACACGTTAAGTCAATAAGACTGCCGACGCGGTGTGTAAATCGCAGCGCGCGTTGATCGTGCGGGCTACCAGTTGCGCCAAAATCGAAATTCCAAAGTTGTACGTATATATATAATGCGCGGGATGCTGTGCCAGAGGAAGAAGCAGTGTTCGCAACTGTGCGCGCAGAGCCGAGAATTGAGTTATCAACGCTATCGCGTCGTTAAAAGCCAATTAGAGTTCCATTACAAGCTTAGAGAGGCGCGGCTAATTCCATTATCATCGTTCTCTCTGTGCCAGCTAGACGACACTTTGCGAGAGCGAGCCCCGACGAAGAATATATATATGTATGTATATACATATATATACCCTCTTCAGCCAGCTTCCGTGATATTGATTGCAGAGCGCGACGAACGCGCTTATATTTCGACGTGTCATGCTCTCGGACAGCCAGAAGTGCGTGGCTCTGATTGAGTGGTTTAATGGAGCGCGCAGGGCGCTTGTTTTATGCTTGCTCGATGGCTCGCGAATTATTTTTTGCCGCGCTGGAAATTTGAGTTTTTAGTGGATAAGCTACTTTGAGGGGACTTTGAAAATTTAAGTGGCGTTTGAAGCTTATATTTTTAAAAATGTGGAGATTTCAATATTGAGTCAATATTACAACAATATCCGATAGATATTCCGTTAATATTATCCAAACATTGTATGCGATAATCATAATAATTGACTTTACGATAAGGAAAAAAGTTGAAAACAGGAAAATGAGATTTTTATTTATCAAAACTTAAAATAAATACTTACGGTTCAGGCGTGTGGTACGGGCTGTTGATGTGGCGAATGTACTGCGTGCTCTGGAATATTCTGAAGGCGAGACTCGAGAGGAAATCGCGAGCGGTAAGCAGACCAGCGGCGGGGCGCAGCGTGAATCCGGTGTTCCTCTTGAGGAAGTCGCTGACCTCCTGGAGCTGGGGCACGCAATGCGGCTCGAAGATCTTTTCTTCGGTCAGTTTCTGGAAGACGCGCTGGTATTCTTTGCAGGCGTGTTTCGGCACGAGATCAACCAAGGTGTTAAAGACTCGCTTCCAGGTCTCGTTCTCGGTTTCGGTGTAGGGGATGTTGGGAATTGGGTCACCGTACTTGTAAGCGAAAGCGATCTCAGCGATCAGTTTCCTGGAGAGAATACGAAAATCGAACGTTATTATGTAACCCAAAGACATCATGAATATTTCAAATTATCTTCAGAAGATCATAAAATCAAGACTAACCTGCGTGCTCTGTACTCCTTATCAGCAAATCCAGGGTGGCTCATGTCTAGATCCGGCTCATACTTGGTCATCAGATGGTTGCAGTTATCCAGATCAGATGCGTGACGTGGGAACCAGGGATCCTTTACAGTCACGGCGTTGGTGTTCTCAGCCAGCAGGGTCAGTCCACCAAGGGATGAACCCTGACGCAAGTTTCTGATCAGCGACGAGAGATTCTGACGGGTCATGTTGACTTTGACGAGCACATCAAATTGGCCGTCCTTCTTGGAGGGACGGGTCTCGACATGAGCGACCTGGCCCTTGAAGTTCTCGATGGCTTTGAGGATACGCGGCAGTGAGGACATGCCCTCACGAAGCCGAAGTACCAGGGCCGCGGTCTGGACAGATTGATCATCGGGATTCTCGGATATGGTGCGCGCGAGCACGATCTCCTCTTCGGTCAGGCCGAAATCTGTGAATTTTGAATAAATAGAGTTTTTGGGCTGTTTTGATAATTCGGTTTTGTGGGATGTTAACTGATTCGGAAAAGTAAAAAGTAGGCCGATAATACGGAAAAGAAGCCAGCTGCGACGATCAGCGATATTTAGGTCAAAGGACTTTCCGCAGTAAGAGCGCGAAAAACTCTTTGTCATTGCGAGAGAAAAGTGGCAGAAATCACTTAGAGATCCTGCGCGGGCGACTTGCGCGAATTCCTTTTCACGGGGGCGAGCTGGCCGGCGGCAATTTTAAGTCCATTTCCGCGCATCAAAGGTAATAAGAGGTAATGGAGAAAGAGGGACTCTCGGCCTCTCCCCTTCGAGCTAGAGTGCCTACGTGATCGCAAAGCGGACGACGAGGCGGGAGCTAACTGCGTTACACATTTTACCTTTAAAATCTGAAGCGCAGCAGCGAGCGGTGTAAACGACGCGACCGAGCGGACGTGGCGAGGGCGCGAATTGCGCGCTGGAAAAGTAGTGCAGCGCGGGGCTGCGAGAGGAGAAAAGTGAAAAGAAGCGCGAGGTAATTTTCTGAGTTATGACTTGAACCACTTTAGCTGGGAAGATATACGTATGGGTTAGTTGCTTTTTTGAACGCGGTTTATTCTTATAGAGTTACTGAGAAAGTGTATTGGAGTTTTGTTTTATGTAACTAACGTTAGATGGCGTTTCAAAATTAGGTCAACGCTTTAATTTCAAAAGTTACATTTAGTTGTGAAAGAGAGTGTGTTTTATTACTTTTTTCGAAATAACTTTAATTTTAAAATAAAAAAGCTATTCTAAAATTAATGAAATTATACAGTGTTGAGAGCGAAGTCGGGCGCAAATTTCGTTGACCCAATATGAAAAATCGATCGCAGAAAAAAGAGACGGAATATAGAGCGTCAAATAATGCAATTTCAAAAAGTATAAAAAAAAGCAGGGTCAGTACTAGCGTAATTTGAACAAGTGCTCTTGTGGTCTAGGCTCGACAATAGACTCGGCTACATTTTTTACTTTTCCTTTCTCCGCTTCTTATAGAGTCGAGATATATGCGCGTTAAATGGTTTTCAACACTTACCGTCATCTCCTTTCTCCTCTCCGTCCGAGGATGAAGCTTCTGCTTTGGCTTCTAAAAATCAAATACAAAACATTCATGCACGTGCAAAACATATTGAATAATATATCAATAAAAAGTTTCATCTAATTTAAGTTTTTCTTATAAAAACGAAAATTATTGAAACAAAAAATAAAAAGTAACTTTAGAGTTTAAAAAATTAAAAAAGAAATTATAATGTCAAGTAAAATGTACCTCCTACGTCCTTGGCAGCGCAAGTGGCAGTTTCTTGTTGCTCGTCATCGCTTGATGATGCGGACGAATTGTCAAATGGTTGATCTTCTCCTTTGACAGTCTGCTCCTGGCCATACAATGCAGGATCGGTTGCATCTAGTTTTACGAAGAATAAACAAAAATAACAGCACATGCAACACTGATGCAACAATGACTAAAATACAGGTATATCTAAAACTAATGATGACCTACTAGCCACGAAATTGCGCAAATAGAATTGGCAAGAAAAACTGTTTCCACTGTATACGTTGCGGCACAGTATTTAAAATTCGAAGTAGAAAACCATGTAAATTTTGAATAAAAAGTGAATGAAAATTAGTTTCTAGAATTTCAGTCTATCATATGGTCGAAAAATAAATATGAAATCATGCTACAAATATAAACATTATAAATACAAACATAAATTAAAATTTTCGAATTTTACACTGACTATATAAAAGTATCCAAACAATTAAAAAACGTTCAAAACGACACCTCTAAAACATTTAAAAACCTACACAACGACTAGCTGGGGAAACAAGGAAAAAACCAGAACTCGGATAGTAAGAAACAAAACTTACCATTCGCTCGTTGGCGAGCCTCTTCCAGCACACTCTGTTTGGTCTGCTTGACCACCAATGTTTCAAAGCGTGCGTCATCGACGAGAGAACGGCGTCTTGCCGGGTATCCGTTCTGAAAAAAAAAACGAAAGAAAAAATTTCATTAATATTTATTATAAAAATATAAGCAGTTCTGTTTACTAATTTAGTTTCACAAAAGACTTTTCCACTCTGTATAAAACTACTACAATTATTCGAATAACCTTTTCATCGCAATAGCCCAATTGTAATGTTAATCGCTTCCATTCCTCCACGAAAGTATCGTTGTAGCTAATTAAAAAGTTCGCGAGAGCAGAATCCCCGCAAGGATAACTTTATCAGCGACCCGAGAAATTCACCTGCGGAACAATCCTGAGGCGACTTCTCCCGATCATGGCAATTAGTCCTGGACAATCGGGACAAAGGCCAGCGCCATTTCCGGACGGTAACGACTTCTCTCTCTTGGTTCCCGAATCGGAAGGAACTGGCGAACATTGAGGCAGTGCGAAACAGACCGCGAGAAAGCGGAAATATGCACGTGCTGGGGCTGGCAAGTGTGGAAGGTGTCTGGCGTTGAGAGTACGGAAATTGATTCGATTAGAGAACTTTTGTGCAAGCTCGAGTAATTTTGTATTAAATTTCGAGGTGCGCGAGACGAATTGAATTTTAGGGCGCGCGAGTGAGATGGAATTTAAAAAAATTCTGATAAAATGTGATTTTTTAAAACTAAAAGACATTCATTCCGTTATTCAAATTATTTTGAAAAATAAATAAATAAACGGAATTAAAATTTACCAACTCATTATCAAAATTTCAAAGTATAATAACATTCCCAAAAGAAACTCCATGACATAACACCAGTAGCGCCTCGCGCCCGCCTACTTTCCATTAATCCCGCCGATATCGAGCCGTCGCCACAAATTACATCATTAAAATTTCTTCCACAAAAAACCATCATCCTCCACAACAATCGTCCCCGCGAAACTGTTACGTTTGCCACTTCCCCAGCCAAGGGCAGCGCCGCGCCTTATCACGAGGGTCGAGGCGAGAAGCCTAGCCGTCGGCGTATTTTCCGCGGACGAGCAAATCGCTCGGCAATTGGCGGCGGCCGCGAGCCATAAGTGGGCCAAGTACTTGCGCTCGAGCCTGGATCGCCGAACGATGAGTGTGCGAAGAAGCGCGAGAGGCTCTGGGACTGTCTTATGGCTCACGTGTTGCGCGAGGAATCCCATGATCCGAGGACCAGTTTTTCTCGAGGAACGATTTTGCTCGGAAGTGTTTTGGGGAAGTTTGGGTTAAGATATTTTGAGTATATAAGTGGTTCCGTTAACGATCTCATGATCGGTATAAGAAAAATGGTTGCGGTTTGAGACGGATGGGAATCGTGAAGGACTGTCACTTGCAAAAAGTGATCTTGAAAGAAATAAGCAGCATTGTAATGAGGACTACATTTTCTTTGTAACGCAACATTGACACGATTATCCTGGCACGCGTCTCGAGCTGGCATTAGAGCTATTCATCAGTGCAGAAAACAAGTTTTTTTATTTCAATTACAAAGTCGCTGTAATAACATCCCGAAAATGTATATTTATATATTTATAGATTTCAAAGACGTAAAGTTATGCAATGCGTTATGAGAAGCCATTAAAGCCATTAATGCATAAGAATTATAAACAATGTTGTTACTTTACTCACACAAAGTCAACCGAACGATTTAATTATCCAATTAATTCTTTTCCACTAATATGATAAGATTGATTAACGACATAAATCTGTCGCTAATACATTTTTTTCCCTGTACACGCTACATTTTTTACAAATTTATCAGAACACTCGATACTGTACACTGACGTCAGCTACACAACGTATAAAATAAACCATGAAGCAATAACACCTTCGACATTATAATATTAATCCATAATTATAAGCCGCTAATCAATTCAAAGCGCTATCTAAAAATTTCCACGATCCAAATTGAAATCCCGACCGAAAAAAAGCCGTATCTTAAAATACCGCGCACTCGATTACCATACGCGAAGAAGCGGAGCAAAAAAAAAAAACAGAACACGACTGCGCTCGCGTTCCATTAGCATAAATCGGCTGCAGAGCGGCGGGGGCGAGCCTCCGAAGACATAACGGTCCGAGCTGCACGTGAGCCGAGAGCGCGCCTCTCAAGGAGATACTATACGCCGCGCGCGTTTTTTTTTTCTTTTCGTCGCAGTATTTCTCCCAGCCCCCCGTTTTTTTTTTATCCGGAGCGCGCGGGTTTTGTGCGGCGCGCAAAAAGCGAGAGAGATAGATCGGCGATTTTATAACGCATTCGTAATTGCGGAGAGCGCAAGGACGATCGATTTCTCAATAAGATACGAGGCGGTGATTAGCGCGCGAGGATCTGGGTACGAAAAAGGAAAGATATTTGCGTGACCGGTAAGAGACGATTGTGGAAGATGGAAAAGGAGAGGGTGAGAAGTAGTTTTGCAGAGTGGCGAGGAGCGTTGCTTTTGGTATCGGTGAAGAAAGGATTTTTCTCGGAGGCGCAGGTGTTGAGAAAAGTGTCGGGGAATGTGATCGTTTTCAAAATAGTCATGTACTTTGCGTGATGGAAGATTTTTTTACGAAAGTTTTTGAGATCGTAACAGTCGCTAGGTGTTATGAAAACGATACTAATTGTGATATCGGGATAATTTACGCCGATTGAGCAACTATTATCATGTCCCGAGCAATATTATAATCTTGATTATAATAATTAAAGACTGGATGCCTTGTTAGTAATTCGAGATAACGTTAATTAGCTTTTTTTCGAAAGATAATTATAAAAAACTACAACATTGATACAAGAAAAAAAAATTCCGTTTTCAAAGTCATCTAGCGGTCTTACCCTTGTATTGCGGGAGCGTTAGATAATTAATGTGAGTTCTTCATTTGTGTATCGCAAGCGGCGGCAATGTAAATATTAATCTAAAAGTATATCTTTACGTTTGATTTTTTTCTCCGATGCATTTTTACAAGCTCGTGTAATTACAATTCAACAATCATAGATACTTAAGCCTCACTTTTTCTTTTCTGCAACACGATTCGTTCTTGAAACCAAAATGCGCTACATTTTTATTTCCTATTACTCAACTTTACTGTTTTTCTGCTACCTGAATTTAATCTGCATTGCACAATAAAGCGTTATCTAACATCTACATACTTCTTCCCCTAAAACAATGATATAAATCACGTAATATTCGCAACAATCTAAAAACCCATACCTAAGCATCATCGCAACCTAAAAAATGCACGACAAAAAAAAAATAAACGACCAAGAATTACCTCAACTCGCGACCGATTGGTGTTTTTATCCCGCTCATAATGTCTAAACGCTAGTGCGTCGGCACGTTCAAGTACACCGAGAAAATGCTTACCCACATACACGCCTCTCAAGCCAACAATTAGAAGAACTCGCGCTCGCGATCTCATATACGCACTCTCGATCCTTTTTTTTTCTTCAAATCGCGCCATTGTCATTCTCTTTAGTCTTTCGCGCCTCGCTAGCTTCTGCTTCCGGTATGCCCATTTTTTTCCTTATACTTTTTTGTATCCAACCGCACAGCTGATCGCTCGGGAAGCTGGAGATACAAAGGATCTGGCAGGTGCGATCGTTAGACCATCGGGGGAATTGTCTAGAAGCGAGTTCAGGGACGACTCGCGATGCTGCACGCGCGTGAGCGCCGCGTCATTTTTTTTCTGCCTTTAGCGCTGGATAAATCGCTGAAGAAACGCGAGAAAAAGTCGGCGGACTTTTTGTTAGATTGTAGTATTATATTTACAAAACAATTTTTTTTGCTACGAGCTGATTCATTATTTATTTAGGTTAGCGTATCTAATTCCAATGTCAATACCGCGTCGATTGAGTTTACTTTAATTGTGTGCATTAATAAAAGGAAAAAAGGCCGTGTTTTTTTGAATATTTAATAAATGATGTCAGTTATTATTTTATTATGAGTAATAATAATACTTATTAGCATGAAAACATCCGCGCTCTAAATGCCTACATTAAATAAACCTTAATTACAAGCTCAAGATTCTTCAGCTTTGCATTTCAATAATTTTTTACTCAAAAATTCCTGCATCAAGCGAAAAAGCCATCCTCCCAAGTGAAAATGGAAAAACCTCTCCCTCGAGATCTCGGAATTTCACCAAAGACCAATCACCTAAGCAGTGCGTGCCGCTCGGCTCACGACATACCTCGCACATTCCTACGGAGTACTTAATTATCCAATTATCGGGCGGACGTTACACGCGGAGCGCTAGATTTTTTCGTGCGACACGCGGCTCTCCGGAGAAAGTGTCGGAAAGGAGGCGAGTTGCGCGATCACGTGGACAGTCGGAGCGAGCCTTCTCCGCATCACGAAAAACGAGAGAGGCTGAAATCAAAAAATCGTCGCGGAGGGATATAGGCGCGGGGCTTTGTTGGCTAACGTTAAGATTGTGACGCTGCGCTGATTAATTAAACATGAATCTCGGAAAGCAAAAGTGCCGCCGCGAGCGCATTAATGTTAATAACTGATTACATTAAATGTACTGCTAGTCGCGTGTCTGCCGTTTCATTTGTAAGTTAAATTTTTCTCTCTTTTTTTTGCGGGCGTCGGTGATAATTTATCGCGGATTGATTAGCGTTGTTTTACGGTATCAATTCAATTACTCCAGTTATACAACAGGATTCGAATGTGATTAATTCAGACGGATTCCGTTTTAAATCCGTTTATGCATTTATCGGTAAATGAGTGCTTTATATAGTGCAAGATGTGAGTTTATGTATATTCTTAATGCACGAGGCAATCATTTTCTCGTGTTTTTTTTCTTTTAAAAGAGCGTAATAATATTTATGTAAGTGAAATTGTTATTCTAATCATTATAATATAAACGCTTACGTTAAAATATTGGTTTTGCATGAAGTCATTTTTTTTATCACAAGTCTAAATGTCTAGAAAAACAATGAAGCATTTATGCGTATTAAATAACTTTTACGCCCCATATTTATTTGCCTCACATGCGCATTGTTTTTAAAAAACAATAAAACATTTACTCTACAAACAGTGCAAAACGCAAAAACAATCCAACATCCACTATTTCAAACGCCGACGGACACCTCATCTCAACCAAAATCTTCCGGTTCCGCGCGCTCGATTCCCCCCAATTAACTCATGAGCCACGCGCCAGAAAATCAAAGACCGGCTGACGAAAATAAAAGAAAAAATTGCGCCCGTAAAGTAATTCCCCTGCAAGGTCTTAAATCGCAATCTCAAGGCCCCCGCGTGCGGCTCATAATCCGTCCATTATACACGAGACGTATACTTTCTCCGGCGGTAGAGCCGCGCGCTAAGCGCGGGCACAAGTGACTCGTCACTGTTTACAACCTGTCGCTCGGCGCTTCGAACTAGAGAGAATTTCACTGTGGAAAGGAAGAAGAAGACGCCGCGCGTGCATGAAATGCACGGCTTTCTGACGTAATTTCTTTTTTTCGCGTTACGAAAGCGCGCGGCTAGATTTTTTTATTTCTGCGCGCGCGCATTTTTGTCGCTCGAAAAGTCACGTAGGACAATGTAAGAAGCTATTAGATCGGTAGGATAGAGAAGGATGTGGTTTTTTTGGGAGAGAAGAGAGAACGGATTGTTTGCGCGGTTTGTTTGGTAATGGCGGGATTTGGTTTTGCGCTCTTCATTTTTTTGGCTTTTGTGCTCGAGAGGTGAAATTTTCACTGACTGAGCAGTTGTGGAGCACTTTTGAATTTGCATGTAAGGAGAAAAACTTTCGCGGGTTTATTACGTAGACAGTCGTTAACGACTTGCAGTTTAGAAATTTCGTTACATTTGGGATAGCGGTCATTTGGTATGTAATTTAAGTTGTTCTGAATAAGACTTTGAAATTGAGGATTGTAAAGAAGAGGGAAATAAAAAATAATTGATAATATATTAAAGTGAAACTAATTTCAAAATTTTTAAATTTTAATATTTTATATCTTTTATTAGTGAATCTTTAAATATAATCAAGAAAAAATCTTGGAGTTCTAAATGTCAATAAAAATTTACCGTATAAACCTTTTTCTTAAAATTTAAATTTCCCGCGCCTTATTTAAAGGAGTTGAAGCTTCAATAAACCGGTTTGTAATTTAAACTTACTTTTAATGAGCACAATGTATTTCGAATAACTGTAGTACTTATAAGAGTGAAAAAAATGAAACCTGCTCACATTTTTAACGATTTTATTATTTTTCATATGAAATAAAAACAAAATTAAAAATGTGTATTTTTTTAAATGTGCTTGCGCTTTATATAGAAATCTTTTAAATTTATTTTTAAATTATATTTTAAGAGACAATAATTTAGATATGTATAAAATATTGTAAGAACTTTGTACCGATATGACTATAACCAATATTTGGATTAAACAAGTAAGCTGATTATTTATTAAATAAATAAGAATTAACAAGAAATTTCGAATTAAAATTAAAAAATGTGAATCTAACATTTGCAATAAAATTTGTCATTTAAAACTATCAGTTCAAAATTTATACATCTATCAAAAAGTGCAAGCACAGATGAAACATAGAAAAATAGAAAAGAAGAAGAAATAAATAAAAGTGGATAACTCACCTCAATGCTGTAAGATTTCTTGATGGCGAACATCTCGCGGTTCTTTTGTGCAGCAGCTACGGCCATTGTTGCTTCTGTCAATTAGTTCCTCTTCGAAATAAAAATCCAAAAAAATCGTCGAACTCTCGCGACACTTACGCGCTCAAAATTTAGAAATGCCTCTAATAAGAATAATTTCAATCCAGTGGGGAGCCTTTGACTCGGCGAAAAATCGAACTCTCTGTCTCAAAAAAAACTGAAGACGCTCGCGAAGACTCTCTCAAGAGTATCAATCACTGCCTCAATAGTCGTAACGACAAAGTCGATTCTTCGCTCGGGATCCGGAGGATGGTTAATCCAATAACTCTAAAATCTGCTTAAATTCTGCTCAGAAATCAAACACCGGTCAACGCTTGGCCAAATCTGCGTATTCCTCGTTCTTGTGTTTGATTAAACAAAAAAACGTTAAAAATTGAAGCTTCGCTACTCTCCTCCTAATCAAGGCTCCCCAGGGGCCGAGTGTGCTGCGGGCGAGCTAGCGAACGAGCGAATGCGTCTCCAGGGCGGTTTGCCGGCGCGTTATAAACGCAGCCTCCCTTCACCGGCGCTGCGCCGCGGCCGGGGTCAGGGGTGCCCCCACCCAAGCCGCCGCAAGCAAGCCAAGCTTCTCTCGCTATACGAGAGCGCGCCGTCTACTTGCCTGCCTCCTGCCGGCGCGTCGATGCCTTCTTCTCAAGCGCGCGCGCGCGCGCGTGATACGGCTCTCGAATGTTATGCGTCGGGGATTTTTCTTTTTTTTTTCTTTTTTTTTTTTGCTTCGAGGATGGCTTTTTCCTGCTTAATAGAGTGGCTGCTGATTTTTTTCTCTTTTTGAGTGCAGTCTTTTAGTTGATGATTGATGAGGCCGATTCTGGGGGATTTTCTGGGGAGTTTGGAGAGTGGGCAGTAATGCGTTATGGGGATTTGTCGGAGTGCGACGGTAATTGCAGGATGGTTAGCGCGGTTTCCTGCTTTCGTGTGGCTTTTGGTGGTGTTGATTTAAGAAGTAACTGTTTTCTTGAGGAAAAGAGTGTGTTTAATTTAATTTTCGATGTTTTGATTTATCTTGTTTGATTAACGATATTGCGTGACAGAAAAACTAGTGGAGCATTTTAAAATGTATCGTGCCATATTTAATAAATTGCTAATTGTAATTTTATTATTGATCAGTTTTTAGAAATTCTGCAAAACTGGAAAAAAACTCGAATTAATACAAATGATAACGAAATCGATAGATAATCGCAGTTTTGGTAATAATATATTATCGAAAATTAAAATTTTAATTATTGGTACGGTTTTTTCCTTCACTTAATACAAATGCTTTGTTCTCAACCCTGATTTTTATTGGCATTTAATCAGTTTTAATAGTTGCAATTATCTGATGTTAGGTAATTCTTTTCTGTTAACAAAAGAAATAGATCTTGAATTGCGCATTCGCTTTATCGATTATCATTAAAATTACACATTTAAAAAAGATTTGGGTTATAGCCAGCGACTTAGTATATTATTAAGTAATTGCATCTAATTAAAAATTGAAATACATTTATAAAAAGTCACTGCATAAAGAAGTACCTGCGATTTATATTTAAAAGATGCTTTCTCAAGTTTTAAAGAGCTAATTAAAAAGTCTAATTTAAGAGGAGCACACGTTTGACCATGTGTATCTACAATGCCAAAGTACTAAAATCAAAATTCATAGCATATCTTTTGATTTTAACATTTACTCGACTTTAAGGTACTCGTTCCAAAATGTACTTGTAGTTACTTGTCATTGTACCAATATGGAATTTGAAAAATTACGTATCATCGCATCCGAAAATGATTTACTGAATAATTGAGGGTATTAATAAAATTTATAGCAAACGTATTTTAAGAAATGTTCTCACCTTCATTAAGCATTTGCACTTGGCTGCTATGAGATACTGGATTGTGTAAGATCTTTCATTAATGAGTCGAGCCCCCGAGCATTATCAAGGCAATAAATTTATTTTTTATTTTACACGTTTTTTTCATTTTTTCTTCCATTTTTTTTAAAAAAAAGTTCATGCCTACATTATCTTGGAATCTTGCGATGATCATCAAAGAGTACACGTGTTTATAAATATTATTAAATATTAGCCAATAATTCATTTATTATTTTTAATTGATAGAGTAAATAGGCTAGCCAATTGAAAAAATTGTTCAGTGTTTTGCTTTATTATATCAATATCATATAAATATTGTTGTTTGCATAATTGTACAGTTTAATACAGTTAATAATACAGTTTAAAAATAAGTATTGATTGAAAATTAATTATTTTTTTAATTAAACTATTTTACTAGATTTTTATATTGTAAAATTATATCTAAAATTATTGATCTATTAAAATATAGAAAGTTTCTTAATAAAATAATATTTCTAAATCTAATGCTATCACAGTACTGTAATTTTTTGCAATGTTAATTTAAATTTTGAAATAATAATTTATTTCTAGAAATCGTAAATCATGAATCTGAACAAAAAATTAATAATGAAGCTTAAAATCATGATGTTGAACAAGAAAAATTTATGACATTTTTAACATAAGAGTGTAAAATGCTGATTCAAGACTTTCTGTTTACTCATGTCAATCAATCGAAAACTTTGTTTTAAAAATTACTTTTACTTGGTAGTTATACGTCTAAAGTGTGTACCGACGTTTCCTATTAGGTATTTACAACAATTTCTGTTTAATGCATGACAGTAAACTAATCAAAATATATGTTTACATATGCGCAGTTATGAAGAAAAACTAAATCAAATCAAGAGTAAATTTACAAACACTTGTATGACGGAAATCGAAGGCTTTTCAACGATATGCATTAAAAGTGATGTATAATAACATAAAATCGTAATGACTTATGCATTATTGTGTGCATGTCCTTGAAATTATATTACACGAAGGAGTATCCGTCTTGCTTCCTGAATTGAACTTTTACTTTTTGAATAATTTTTGAGAATATCAAGTTTGGCAGTGAGATTATAAAAAAAGAAAGTGAACGTTGAACATAATAGGTACAAAAAATCATATTGAAAGAAATAATTTTCTTTTTCCTATTTACATTGACTTCAGCCTACGTTAACTGCCGATGGTAGTTTTTTAATCATAAGTGGCTTTACCGTTACCCGTTAGGAAAACACTTTTTATAATCTTATTATATTTACTTCTAAATCTAATCGAAATAAAAACATTATTAAAAAATACACGTGCCAATTTAAAGCTATTAATTACAATTTTTCTTTAATCTAATTAATCTAATTGAATAACACAAAAAAAAACAAATTCTGGAGAACATCTACTAATTCTAGAGAATATAAGTACTGCTATTACTATTAACAATATTATTAAAACAGCATCAGTCAATCATCATTTCAACAATTCCAAACACTTTTCTCTCGCCGATACTAAAAGGAAATTTTCGAATAACGTTCCCAGTAATCTTCTGCATCAGAGCCAACTTCTACATCGCGCATTGATCAACCTAAAGTTTTCCTCAGGGGAAAATTCTCTCCCACGATCCACAACCAATCGCACACACACACCCAGACTATTCCCCTCGAAGTTTCCTCAAGCAACTTTTCCATTAACACCACGTCGTCCGCCGATCCAAAAACCCCCGCCAAAGACGATGGTCGAAACGAAAAACTGAAAAAAAAGCCATGTAAAAGCAAGGAGCACGCGTCGTGCGTAATTAGAGAGGAGGCCACGGCGGCGGCGTGCGCGCAGCGGATTTTCCTAGCGCGCGCGCGCGCGCGAGCCGTTTTCAGGCCAACAGCCGCCGGCGGCGGGCGCACGCGCGCAGCTACGTCACAGACGCGTGCGCGTTTGACACATTATGACGTAGAAGCGCGCGCGAGAGCGAGCGAATAACAGACCGGTGGCTGGGCTCATTGACTCGTCGCGCGCGCGCGCAGCTCGATTGCCGCGGTGCCGGTCTCACCGGTCTCAGCGCGCGCGCGCGCGCGCGGCTGATTTGGCTGCGGCGATGTGACGATTTTTCCTCGATGGAAAAAAGAAGGTATGGTGGGGAATTTCGTTTTGTCAGGTTTCGGACTAAGGTGGAATTTGTGGAGATGATATGGTTTTGGTTTAGTGGAAATGAGGTTGGGATAAACCGTTTGGGTTTTCTATGGTATTTTGTTAGTTTGTTTTTGCATAGTTATACACTTATGGTGACATCCATTTGAACAATAATTATTGCGTTTGCAATATAAAAAAATTGAGTCTCTGGTTTCCTAAATGTATATTGAATAAGACCATTTGTTTATTATTGATATGAATTTAATAATGAAAACCGTAAGAAGGAATAAGTCCACGCTTGATCCAGTTCCCAAGCTTTGGAACAACTCGGGCGTTTAACTAGTTTGCAGTACGAGAAAAGTAGGTATCTTAAAATTATGGCTAAAATTTGAAAACACATTTGAAACCCATGTGAACTTTAAAATGTCAATTTGTCGAAAACATGAAAAATGGACTTATGCAGACATTAAGAATCCTTAGCAATATACCCGGATTAAAAATGCCGGAAACAGAAGATGTCACCAGGTAGTACGCATATATATATACGAATATATGCGCATTAGGTTATACCTGAAAAGGTCTAGTTTACATATGTTTCTATACAACTATAAAGATTAGCATAGACGCATTAATTTATGTTTCAGGAAATTTTAGGCAATTTAACAAAATTAGGGGCATTCCCTAAGAAGAGTGCGTCACGGTAAGTTTATGATTTCTGTTATTGTGCGTTTATGTGTATATATAACTGCATTGTATTTGTCGTAGTTATTTCGATTATATAAATAAAGAGAAGTATTGCTCAACAAAATGATATGATTTTTTTAAACATTCTTATAATAATGGTTACATGAACATTGAATTCTTATATATCAATCAAATTGTTTTATGTTTATTCATTTATCTTGATAAATGGTACATCAACGTCACTTGAACAAAAGAATACCTTATTTAATCAGGAATTTTTTGTCTTTAAAAACTTAGCACTTTAAGGAAAAATGTACTGAATGTTTCCCTAGAAATAATTAAAGTTATAAAATAAAATTATCATTTATATAAGTAAAATTGACTTTTCTGAAAAATTATAACTGCAGCATTCTACAAAGAATTTAAATCATGATACATTATTTCAGAAAAAAATGAAATCTTCCGTAATCAGAACAAGACTCTTTAACCATGAGCGCATAAGCAAGCTTCATTAAGGAAAGAATCATTTCAATTCTAACAGGCTGTTTCCAAAATAAACCAGACGGTACATTTAAATGCTGCGGTCGCTCGTTAAGCGATTTTATATGTTTACGCGAAACAAAATCGATGGAATCCCCAATGAAAAATCACGCACGTGTAATTCTCAGTAAAGCACCTGTAGAATCGAAAGAGCCATTCTCCGTTCTCGATAACCGTGTCTTTAAAAATTTCCGGCTTGCGTCTCAGCCAAAGTTTTTTGCTCCCTGATCAATACTTTTTTCTCCTCTCACTTTTTTATCCCTGTTCCGCATCTTACACTACCGTACAACAAATGATGGTTTGACGGCTATTATTATGTCGTTTTCTTATGTACTTCTCTATGAGTCACTTTTATTTCAATGATCTTTTTCTATTTGTTTTAACTATTAATTATTTGCGTATTACAATATATAAGAATACTTAATAAGTGTTACATTAAGTTATTCATTTTTCGAAATCCAATAAATTAAATGTATTTATAATTATTAATATGATAAAATTTCAAGTGTAATATTCATTCTAAGAAAATTACTAACAAATTTATTCATTGAAATCTTAATGTTAAATCAATTTTCAAGAAAATATGAAGCATTTAGTAAAATTTAGTCTTCTTATCACACATACTGGTCTTTATCATATCATGAATGCATCTCAGAATTATTCAGGGATAATGAAGATTTATACTGTTGAACTGCATTTAAAAGAAGGAATTGTCATTACATCACGATATTAAACTGTAATTGCATGCGCATTCGCAATTTATCCAAGCATCCAGTCATTTAGATCGTAAGGTTCTATAAGAAAATTGTGCAAAAATCACAACTTCCTTTTAAAAACATAAATTTTTACCTCTATCGTTTCAGTGCAACATTTTTAAAAAGATTTTTTATTGCTTTAATCAACCTTTTAAGCAGCAATTTTGTTGATAAAAATACTTTATTTTTTATTTAAACGAAGGAGTAAGAATTCAGACAATTATTTAATGCATTTTATTATAATCGCATTTAAAACTATGAGGTTAGACGATTTGCAAATTATTCATATCAACTTTATGGAAAAAGGTGTGTAATTGATGTATTTCAAAATTTTCCGTGTACTTTTGCATATTAATATTTTGTTTTATCAAAGTACACGTGGCGGTTATAGTTTTTAATTAACATAAATATAATTCTTGAATAGCTTTGGCGGCTAAAGAACATTATTATTTAAAATTTAGATTTTATTAAGTTTCATAAGAAATTTTTGCAAAGACAATTTATTACATAGTTGCCATACTAAATCAAAAATCATTAACAGAAAAAATAGCATTCGTATTAAATTTACAAATTAAGAGTTTTCAAAACAATCAAACTTTGTAATGTCTTATTAATTTTCTGGCATGCCTCAATAAAATCAATTAGCAAAAAAATTCATTAGCTATCATATTTCCAAAACAATCAAAACTGTTCACGCCCTACGTTACAACTGCAACTAACATCTACCGTACAAATCAGACAATTCCACTATTAACCGCATTCACGAATATACGAGAACCAGTTTTCGTAGTTTAGGTAACTAAATCTTCTCGATCGACCTTGTCCGATATTAGGCATCTCGTCGCGCTCTCCCATTTGTGCAACAGCCGCGCGAGTGCAGCTTCGTTACTTATACAGCCGATTTTCGTCCGGTAATCCAATATCGCGTGATCGCGCTGGCTAACTGTCATCTCCAAGGGGCACGATCAATTCCGAATAGGCGACAATGCACGGCTGCAACCTAATCCGTTTCCGGCTCTGAAACCGATCGCCGATCGCGCCGCGGACGAAATCGGTAAAGGGAAACGAATGCCCGCGGCGTGTATACACGCCGGCCGACGCTTACTTTCATGTACCAAGGCCAGGCACGTACGCCGCCACTTGAGGAGAGACCGAGCGGCACTTCGCCGCCACTTGCTCTCTGTAAGACGCGATCGGAGCTTTGAAAATCGAGATTTCGTGCCGTCTTTGTGAGGCGAGCCGATTTTTCAGCTTTTCGCTGTCCTGACGGAAGTAATGCTGCAGTTGGCTCGTGACGTCAGGCGAGAGATCGGGTTCGGGAGCTCGTGACGTAGCAGGCAAGCGTGAGCTTCGTCGCGAGCGCTGGGTCTTTTTTGGCTTTTCGTTTCTTTTTTAGAGGAAGGCAAAAAATTTTCAAGGGTTTTGCCGGTCGATGTGATTCATAGGTAGACCGGATTCAGACTGTCTTTTACGCAAGCGGAGAGGTTTTTATGCTTTTGCTGTGCTTCCTTTGTACAATGAGTTTGTTTTGTCAACATATTGTGTGGCTGTAGGTGTAAATTCATAGGCGACTACTAATCAATTTAATTGAAGTAATTATTTAAATATGACTATTCATTGTCACGAACAATAGTTTATTTGGATTCGTGTATTATTTATGGTATATTATTTATTAAAAATTATTGAAATATTCTTTTTTCAAATTTTTTTAATGCTGATCATGGATAGGTTTTAATTTCTTTAATAATTCCACAAAAATTAAAAATGTGAATCACTTTGTTTATGATGTTTAGATATTAATCTTTATTATCTTGCTAAACTGTTATTTTTTTTATTAACTAAGTAACTGTAAATTTTATCACATAAAATCTTTTTGAATTTTGCAAAATATGGAAATTACTATTAAGTTAGATTTATGAGTATTTTACGAGTGCATTATACAGTTAAATATGAAGAAATATAAAATTTGTATTGTTTCGTTTCAAAAATTTCTGAAAGTTTTGATTTTTTTATTTGGTATAATTTTTATCGATATACAGTGCAAAATATTTATAAAAGTGCAAATAAAACTTTTTGTAACGTAGATCTACGACGTAAAATACAATTATATGCTATTTACTAATCCGTCATGATAATTTTTTAATATGATTACTTTGAAATTTCATAGAATAAACATATGAGCTTCTGTTCACAAATTTTCCTAGTAAAATAATGAAAATGGACATTAAAACCGGACAAGTGAAAATTTTATGACTAATTTACTGCTACCGCTGAATTTTTTAAGTTGTAATTGGATTCTAGTATAGGAAGTACAATAAATCTTTAAAAGTTTATCTCGGAAAATCCAGGTGTTAATAATGGTACGATTTAGACAGCATAAAAGCATAATTTAATTTTTTTTCAACTTTATATAAGAATTCAATTATTTACAAATTATTTTTGTTATAATAATAATTAAAATTGAGTATTAAAACTTATATGTTTTCTATTCTTTTTTAAGTTATAAAAATGTTTTTTAAATTGTTTTTCTATTCATTGGTATATAATGTATAATATTTTGTCTACTATGTTGTTTTTATTTTTCATATAAAACCAATCATTCAATAATAATTGTATTATTTTCATTTTTTGTCGGATATTATGATGCTATATATCTCTTATAATTTTAGCAACTAAATTTTTGCTAATAATTACTTTTCAAAAACTACATTTTAGAATATCCAATTTTGTATTAAAGATTTTGATATTATAAACTGTACTAAAAATAAAACATTATGCTAAAAACAGAAAACTTTATTTAGCTTGAAACTGGATTTGCTCCTTGAAGATTTCAAATGCTTTATACGTTATCACGTGACGTGAGATTTTATTTTTGCAATCCATTAAAACGCGTTCTACGGTCGATCGCCTTAAAAATCGGTCAAAGTTATTCTTCTATCTTTTATGTCTATAAAAATGCATGAGATCGCTATTAACATAATTCGTGCATCTACAACTTATAAAAAAGCCGATTGGCGACAAAACAAAAGTGTTAAAAATAATAAAATTGCAATGAGTTGATGCATGCAAATTCATTCGAGTTTTTTTTTAGAACGCACCCACTTCTAGTTTTTACTGGTGCAGCACGTCTAACAGTTGTCCTTCCGTAATCTTGAAACACACACACATAATTTGCTCTTTTTTCTTACTGTCTTTAAAAATCATTTTTAAACATCGAATAATAATTACGAGCGCTAAAGAGCGGGAAATTAAAAAAATTAATGGATCAGAACAGCAAATTTTTTTAGCATTGCGTGTGAACCGACCAGGTTTTTGCGAGATATCGCGATATTGATTCGAGCCGAATGCTAATGTCCTTACAATGAGTTACACAATAGACGCACACATAAGCGATAATTAGTTCCTCGATGCAAATCGATTAAAAAAGCCTTGAACGCCTCAGCGTTCTGGAGGCACGCGGGGGCTCGATTATGATAATTATCGTACAACAAAGTCGAACAATCTCGTTTGTACTGTCGTTGATTCTTGGTATATCCTTTTTTTCGCTTTCGACTGCTTTTCGAAGCTTGAAAATTGCGCGCTCAAGCCTGTTTACGTGATACCGTTACTAATAATGTTCCTCTTGTTGTTTGTTCTTAAACATTAAATTCGAGGTTATTTAACAAATACTGGCAAATTTAGTGTCTGTTAAGCTTTCTTAAGGTCCTCTGGTCGAGTATCAACTGATCGGTTGAATGGGGTATCACAAAACGCCATAACAACTTACGTATTACTTTTAGGTACTTCATATTAAAGATCTTCTCTCCAAAATGAAATTATCCAAACTTTTTTTTAAATTTTGGAATCAAGTGTTATTTAGTATTCTTTATAAAAGTTATGAGTCTTAATAAGGGTAAATAAGCGAGATATTTTTAACATATGGTCTATATGTAAATTAGAAACCAAATTTAATTAAAATATTTATATTTCGGTATATATTATAAGGGACAAAGTTTGATAGAACAAGCGGGGCTTTTTATAATAGGTTTTCAGTTGTTCTAATATTACGACATTCGAGAATATTTCTATTGTCATTCTAATGAGGTTCTTACATTAAATAATACGATATAATATCTTATTATACAGTAATGTAATAAGTATAAAATGTAATTTTTTAATTTAAACCCGAGATGAGCATTGTTGCAGCAAGAGAACGTCCTTAATTAAAAAAAAACATGATTATTTGAAAATGCAGAGTGCATCAGTTGTTCAATTTATTTTTTTATAGGTGATAAAATTTAATAATTTTGTTATCATAAGCTTTATTTGAAATTAGTAACGAAGCATTTGACAAATATTTCTACAAAAAGTCACTTACACCACCTTACCGTCTCAGTGCCTTAGTTACAATCGTACTTGAATGAAACTTTTTCATAAAATTATGTAGTGTACATAGCATTTAACATTTTTATGTACAGTCTTATGAGTCACATCGCCACGTGACCGTAAATTAAACCTGGAATGATTAATGTTGCATTTGCCTAGAAATGTTAAAAAATATCAAATTAGTAGTTTTAAAAAATTTACTTTTATACTTGTTTCTCTACTACAATACTGAAACAGCAGAAATTATTTCATCTTATATTGAAAGTAAAATATATCTAAATTTTTGTTAATAAACTCTCATGACTTAAATACATAATAAAAACATTCTTAAATATTTTTCTTTAAATCAAAGTAAATTTTTTTAATTCTCGAAAAAAATTTATTGCTTATTATGCTATTTTTTTTTAATATTTTATTATTATTACTGTTATTACTTTTGAAAAAGTTTGTTCAGTAATATTTTTAAAATAATGAAAATAATAGTAATATTTTGAATATTGTGTGGCAAATCTCAGTATCTTTTGCATTTGTATTTATCTATTAATAACAATTACTATAATAATAATATAGTTTGTTGAAGGACCTTAAAATCAGAGCTTTGCAAGAATAAAATTGCATAATACACAAACTTACATTAAATTCATCAATTAAAGACTATGCTAGGGAGAAATGGGTGACTTACTTCGAATCTTAAAAATTCTTATGTAATATATGTTTGACATTTTGAATGATATTTGGTTCAAGGTGATCGAACTGTTGCATCGCATGAACGAAATAAAGAAGATTATTAAACATTATGTATCAATCAAATTAAATTTCGTATAAAAAGATACTTTATATAGATTAACTGTCCATCATTTTTATTTTTAAAACATAATATTGCAAAAAATAATTCTATATGTATTATGAAATGAGAATATAAGTGAGAAAAAAAACAAACTAAAATTAATTCCTATCAAAAGTACATAAATTTTAGATTTGAATAAATCTGAAATATTCTATGTTATTTTTTGATAAAATTTGTTTCTTGATCTTGACCCTTGCCTTACTAATCAAGACAAGACCATGACAAAATCAATTATAGATTCTCTCAAGTGTCATGGACTCCCTAATTCTTAACGCCCTATCTGGTTTTCTTATAATGTATCATAAACGATCTGCTTTATGCTACCGCTACGAAATTATATTTCACATCAATCTTAGGAAAAACCAAGAATCGCATAAAACATTCCATTTTCACATAAAATAAATCCTAGAAATAAGTGACAACTTTAACGACAAATTTAAACATTATATCACAAAACTGCTCAGCGATGACGTCTACGCGTCTACTAAACGTCATTGTCACAAGCATTTAAAATCGCCTAGCCGGCGTAATATTTCCACGAGCTGCAATTATGCGTGCGCACATTGAAACTTTCTCGCGACTTGATCGTACTGCTGGCAATTAAATCATTCGATCAAGCGACGACGACTCATTCAACGGGCGAATCCGCCGAGCGGTTAAAAGTGAATGGGGACCGGGCATCAATTATAAAAGTGCGGCGCGCGTGTGCACTCACGCGGATAATAATCGCACGCGTTTAAAGGCCTTGCGCTCGAGCAGGCGGTAAAAGTTTTTGCTCTGTCGCGTATATGTATACATACATTAAATAGAAATGCGAGCACGCGTAATCATACGCATTTGTTAGATGTCGAGTCTCATTTGGACGTTACGTTAAACGATGTTTGAGTGTACAAATTAAAGTTGGGTTAATTTATTATGTAATTAACGGTTTCGGCTTGCGGCGCTTCATGTATTGTATTTAAAGTTTTTAATTTTGAAATTTTGAAGATACTACGAATCTATTATTCTTTTCCCATATGAGCATTTGCGAAGTAAAATTAAAGTATTTTAATGGCGTCGAAACTTTATAAGTTTTTTACGTTACTTGTCGAACGACGCTTGTAAAAATAAGTAAGAATAATTTTCATATTGATTTTAATTAGTTAATCTCTTTATTAGATAAGTAAATCATATAAATGTTGCGGATGTGGCCGCAATTATTTTTAAATTTATAATATGCAATTTAAGAGTGAATTTGTTCTCCCATATTATTAATGCAGTATCCTTCATTCATAAAATAAATCTTGGTGCTAATTGATATTTTTTTTTGTTAGATAAATATATATCATTTTTATAATGTAGATTTCCCATTATATGATGCAGTTCCTATGCTGATTTTATTATTTTAACTTCTCATCGAACCCATTTATGTTTATTTAATGATTTTCACTTATACTTTACCTCGCCGCAACATTTGATCTAGACATAAATAATTTTTTGCTAAACTTTAATAATCAATACAAATAAGCTTTTCACAACATAATAAATTTATAAATTATTATAGTCATCATGTTGTACATTACTTATTCACTGTATATATACTAAAGGTCGAATAATGATGCTGGAATATGTATTGATAATTATTGACTGATTGATTTACTTGTATATCATTAAAAAAATCATAATCAGCTCCGTATTATCATTTTTCAATAATGAGCAATAATAAAATTGTTTTAAATAAAAAATTCTTTCGCAAGCCAGCATAAAAAATTAAAAGTAATACTATTCCTACAGTAATAAAGACATAGCTCTCAATCGTCTCAAATTAATATTACACGATTAATTGTAACAAGAAATTTCTGAAATATTTGAAAATGACAAAAAGAATTTGGAAAGTTCAAAGTTCCTTAATTGGTCTATATGTAAAAATAATACTTAGAAACATTATCAGATCAAGCTTGTGCAATAAAAGCTGCATTGTAAAGTAAAGAAATGCGTAAGCATCACAGAACGATTAAAATTCAATTAGCAGTTAGTATATGAGGAGAAGCCACACTCGTTATAGATATAAATACCCATTGGTGGCGATGACGTGATGACAGAGTGGCCCTCGTGTCGGTGACAACGCGTCGACTGTAGGGTCCGTCAATCTTCGGCAAGCAGCAACAAAGCACATAGGCATATTACCCACATTATTGAATGCAGGCGTATTTTAATCCTTTTGCGTTAAAAGCTGTGATACCTATACGTTGCCATAACCTTTGTTATCATAAATTTTGATCTAATTAATTTTTATAGATCTATAAGTGTGCAAATAAAAGCTTGAGATTTAGTGTTATCATTAAATATTTAAAAATATACAAAATGTAAAAGTTACAAAAATTTGAACAAATAAAATGTATTTGAAAGCGATTTTTCCGGTACTTACTCCTGCGAAAGGAGGGTTAAATATATAGCACTATCCCATTGGTATCCTCATTATAAATATTACATTATTTACATTAGGCATTTCTGTTTAGCTGTTATCCTGATTTTTTAGTAACTGTATTTTTTAACAAAATAAAAACTTATTAAATCGAAAAATAAAATTTTTTTCATTTTAATACATTAACAAAACTGTACAGACCCTAAAATTTTGTGTACACATTTTAGTATTGAATCATTTGAATTAAAATCCGAATATAATATAGAATTAATCTGCGTATAGAAATATTTTTAAGAAAAATTAATTGTAAAATTTTTAATTTTAAAATCCTTTTTAAGTAAATTTTATAAAATTTAATAAACATTTAGCAGTGCAATAAAATCTTTATATGTTCACAATTTCAATAGTACATCTGGCCAGTTTTTAACTAAAATAACAACTAATAATTTGTAACATTACACTTTAAATTACAACATATTACTTAAACTGATATAAAACTTGGATGAAACTTGAATTCATATTATTACTCTATATTTTAAAGAATCCTACATGTTTTAACTGTGAAGTTTAATTGTAACGATAAAACATATTGCCACTATTTTTAGATGCACGTTTTTAGCTTAGCATAATAAGTTCATTACTTGATCACAAAGATAGCGCCTAATTAGTATTTATGACTAACACAAACAATTCCTTTAGACTCGTACTACCCATCGATTCCATAAATAAAACTATGCGTCAGTTATTTTACTACGTAGATCGATGCGAAAATCGAGTTCACGCAAGCACGTCATACCATGTTATGCAATTTTTTCCATATGGGACTTCTGTAATCGTTTTATTTTGTCTCAGTTTGTGAACAAAATACTTACAAGTATTAAAGAGTATTTGCATCCTGTCAAAACATTTCAAAATGCGTAAACCAAACTTATCCGATACGTACGTTGTCGGCCAACAATTTCGTTTGTCATATTGATAAGAATCTTTAATCCAGTCACAATAATACGTTACTTCATCCATCATCATCCATACCTAAGAACGAACCAAACAAAACAACACAAGTCACTTGCATGTGCAACGTCTCAACACCAAGGAAAAAATAAGCAAAACAATTTCATAATTGTAAAAAATGAAGCAAACAATAAGCAAAAATGGAGCAGACTTCATTTATCACGGTTGATTGAGCCGTGATTTCGGTTTTCGCTCGGTCGCAATAACAAGGGACTCCACGTCTCTATCACTCTCAGATTTACACACTTGCGTGTGATTCGCACGTACACCTCTTGGACAATAAAGCGTTTTTCTGTCTCTCTCTTGCGCGTGTAATATGGGTCAGTGTCGATTTGCTTGGATGCTTCCGTCATTCGATGTTTTTTCTGCCCTCCCGTGCATTAGTGGCCGTGTTATCGACGGCGTACATCTTGAAAATCGCTCCGTTGCCAGGGAACACATTGACTATGGAGTTGCTGTGATTAGCTCAGGTAAATATATGAGCGTAATATGTTGGGAAAAATACTTGATCGATACTTGCATGAGATGAAAATTGAAAAAAAAAAGCAGATCAATGGTTGTTATTGTTGACACAAGTTTGTTTGTTAAAGCACATTTTGTACACCGTAACATCGTTATGAAAGAGAAACTATTATGAACTTCAAGCATTATTGATCAAAAATAAGCTTGCATAATGTTTTTGCATAAGGTAATCTAAAAGATTATAAATCTTTTATCTTTAGCAGTTAATAAAAATTTGACCAGTCAAAAGAATCAGAAGAATCTAGAAAATTTATTAAATTTTAAAAATAATATTTTTTTGATAACTTTCTTCAAGTTACTGCAAAGTTATATTGTGTGGTTTTTTTGCAAAGTCATTTTGCATGATCAGAAAAGTTTAAATTACATTTAATAAAGGTTGAAATTATGTAATTGATACTTAAGGTAGCTTCGCCACGCTGCCCCGTACCACCAAGGGGCCCTGTGCGGCAATTAATAATTTTTTTTAAATAAAATTATTTAATTACGTTAAAAATATTTCACACTCATTATATAATTAGTTAACTAATAATGAGAAGTCCTTAGCCCCGGAACACTAATTTTAATGAAGTTATTTTGTATATTTCATCGATCTTCATCGACTTTTTTCATTTTGTTATAATCTTTTTGTTGTAAATACATACTATAACTTTTCACATTTTCAGGCAAATATCAAATTTATTTATTTGAAGGTACAAATATTAAATTTCTAATAAAAGCCTAGGTTAAATTTATAATTTTTAAAAATTATTTTCTTTTCTGACTGGTCGATGACCCCCCTATAAAACTGTTGCAATAGAATACTCAAAACTCATACTTTGTCATATTTTTCCTTTTACTTTTTCTTATTTTTTCCAGAATGGCGCAGCCAACTTAAGAAATTTAAAAGAAAAAAATGTGACAATTTATCAATACTACAAAACACATTGCACATACTCTCTAATAATTTATATAAAAAACTTTTCAGTAATTTTATTACTAGGACTCTTTCTTTCTGATTTTATTTTTTAGATATTTTATATTCCTTTCCTTCTAATTTTAACTATTAAAACTACAGCTATTTTAAATTATTAGTGATAAATATCGAATTGCATGTATTGGGGAAATTTCAAAATGTATATTGATTTATTCAAACTATATTTTGATTTATGCTCTCTTGTGCAATATATAAATACTTCTATCAATGGAATTAAATAAAGCTAATTTATAATAATATCTTATTATTAGACTCTTTTAATAAAGTCTAAAAGAATTTTAAAATCATATCGATAAAAACTGCCAATAACTCAAAAAATAAAAAAACTTCTACGTGTTTAACTGTAAAAAGTTCCAAAACCTCAACAAAAACATTAGATTTCATAACGAATTCTCATTAAATAGATTATTTAATGACGCACTTCTATTAAAATAATAATTGTATGCTCTATGAGGAACACAACGGTTTGTTTTGCTCTTTATTAATAAAAATGGAACTTTGACCTCAACCGAATCATTTTCCACTTTTTTGCCTGCAACTGGTTAGTAGCAAACTACTAAAAAAATTACACTCATAGCTCGAATCAAAGTGTTACACGCGTCACGATGATAATAATCGTCCATGCGACTCCATATGTATACCAAGCATACCACATTTTATTGAAGAGAGAAACTCGTCCACTCAAGTTTGTGCTTCGGTGATGTCGACCCTGGCACAATCCTAATATGCTTTTCACATCGATTTTTCGCGCTAGGAGATTTATTGATATATAAGAATGCTATCTGAACGTTACTTCCTGCAGGACTGTAATTGACGGATGTGAGCAGGTACAACCAATGTTGCTACTAAAAAAGTCTATTAAGTGATATGGACATTTATACATTTTCAGTTTGTTTCTGCATGTACACGCATCACACATATTCACAAGAATCAGTTATCACGTGTATGTGTGCCTAATGTACCTTTTGCTCATGGGCTTTATCATTGAGTAAAATTAATAAGAAGAAATGCGAAGAATCTGTACGCATAGCTTTTACGAGGAAATAGAGGAAGAATTTATTTTTAATTGATACCTTCACATATCAATTAGTGTATTGTATCAAATTACTGTAATGAACAATAATACTTTAGAATAGTTTCTTAACTTACTTGTAAACACATTAAATTTGGTATATTTCTTTATTCCTTTTTTCAATGACAAAAAAAAAGAATTCAAGTGTTTTGTACTTTGTATAGTGATCGTTTTTGTGAAGAAACTATATTAGTTGTAAATTTCATAAATTGAATTATCCTTTTGGCCATGTGTTTTAAACTGAGAAATTAATTACTTCAATGAAATTGTAATCGAGAATTAATGTTCGAATCAGGTTTAAATATACTTATTGCAAAAAATTGAAGCTTTTAAATCTCTGATTATCGATTTCATTTTTGTAAATATTTATCAAGGAGAACTATTCTGTCTAAATTAATTGTAATAAACTGAATTATAGTTCAATGTAGTTTTTTCTTGATGGATGACTGCTATAAAAATCTTTCTAAGTAGTAATTTCTAATTAAGGGTTACTGTTTGAATTTAAACAATATGAATCAACAAAATATCATGAATATTAAATGTTTAAATGTTATTTCTATAATTTATTATTACAAAAATTTTGTAGTTTAGCTTGCTAGTGATTAAGAAGTTATAAAAAGAATAAATATAGCAACTCGAAAATTTTTACTTAAAAAGTAGATAACTAAAAGTTGTTTTGAAGGCATTATAACCTTCGTAATTATACGATACATTTCATATAAAAAAATATGGAAAACTGAATCCTGAACATCAAATTAATCACAAAAATTAATTTCCTCTATTTTTTTACTAAATAAACAAAAAATAAACTTTGCAAAATAAGCTAAATACATATCTATTTACTAAACGTAGCATATTCTAGTCTTAGTATTTCAAACCTGTTTCCAACATTTTTTAGAATTCTTTTTTTCATCAACAAAAAGCTTGTTTTTAAAAAGCAAAAATAAATACATAATAATGTTGGTAATATTATTTGACCATGATATGATCTTTTCGTACAAAAGTATTTTTTTATTTAAATCCATCATAAACTGTAAAATTATATGAAAAGCTAATTAATTTTTTGCTATATAATTTTTATTGAATATTTTGTAATTTTCTTCATTTAACTAGTGTAACATAACTATTATGGCATACGTTTAATTATAAGTATTTTAATGATTTCCGTTTAGATCTCATTGTATCACATAAGAGTAATAAAAATAAATTTACATAATTTTCATTTAACTACCACATCGTACGACTTTTAATTGTGAAAATTATGTGAAATCATTGAAAATTCAAAAAGATCATAATTTTGCATTACTCTTATAGCAAGACAAATAACTCGTTTGTGCTTATTGAACATAAAATAATTTCAAACTAATGTAAACTTTGAAGTGATAAAATATTTTTGTAGTAATCTATGTTGATTCTATTACTTCTAGTATGAACATTAATATCAATCAGCCATTAATTAGCTTAACATGCACTAAAAAGGTGCAGTTCACTTAAAGAATATTTTTAATATATTTTTTCTTTTTTCTTATACAGCACCTAACTTCTTACCTAGTATTGTATTATCATTAACTTCATTAAAAATAATAATAAATTATAATTTTTTATTAAAGTTATCTATCAAGGAATCTTATAAGCAATTATCTTCAAATAAAATTATACATTTCCGATTATTCCACATCTAGCGAACGAACATTTATCTTAATTTCAAGAGTTCAATAAAGCCATTTAACAAAAAAAAAAAAAGAAAAAATGAGAGCGGATTAGCAAGTATCTCACTATAAAATGAAATGAAAAAATCCTTCGATCGCGTGAATCAGGACACCGCCCGGCAAAGGAATTACCGTTTCCGATCCTCCCCGCAATAAAACATAAAACTGCGTACAGCCACCTACGTAGACAGTAGCCCTCGTAGTGTCCGGCATGCATAAAGTGTATACGTTCGCTAATTAGCCAATTATCATTTGCTCGCCTGTTCGAGCGAACGAGGAAAACCTCACGTATGCGGGAAGTGAGTCGTTTTCTCGTGAGCAAGCGAGCGCGACGCTCATGGATCACCGTCCTTCACCGCCGCCGAGAAAAAGAGATGTAGGGGGAAAAAATTTTCTCGCGAATCGTGCTGGAGAAATCTAATCTGAATTGGACTGTTAAACGGCGCGTGATGTCATCATTCCAGAGAGAATATGTATATACAGTAAATTTTGTAAGAGAGATAATACATTTTTTAGCAGACGTTATACAACAAGTATTGTTCTTTACAGTGCCTTTCATATGTTATTTAAGGTGCATAATGTTTGAGCTTATGTATATAAGAGGTTTTTCTGAAATAGTTCGGTCTTTATTTAGTTTGCAACAAGCAATTACTAAGAAACAAAGAAAATCCAAAAGCTATTGTATGCATTATTTGCCCTTTACAATTTTGTTATATTTTATTAAAATTGTTCTTATAATTACAAATAATTTGATGTTTATTATAGTAACTCAATAGTAGTTTATAAAGACTAGTTGAGACATAATATCCTACAAATTTTTATGGTTGAAATCTAATATAATTGTTATTGGTTTTTCTAAGATTGATTAATCTGTTTAGATGAGGAACTTATAAACGAATTAATTCTTGGGACTACATAATCCAAGATACTTACAACTGTGAATTTAAAATTTAATCCAGAATCTACTTAAATTAGCTTTAAATAAATTATTAGAAGTAAGTTCCTTAAGATACCTGATAATTATGTCTGGTTCAAATGACTTCAGTATCGTTTTATTTAGAAATTATTTGAAAGTTTTTCAAAGCATTGAATGGTTTAATGATCAAATATCTATATAGTGCATCATTCAAAACAGAAATCAATTTTGATTAAATTCCATCTGACGACGTCATCAGCGGTTATCTCAGCGGAACCTGTGCAGCACCACTTTTGAGCGATCGACGACCCCGATGACAACCACTTTGTGCTCTAGTCAATTTAAACGGTGTGTGTGGCTTTATTGACCTTGGAACGACCTAAATCGCTATCCGCGGTTTTCCGGCAACATTACATGTACATCATTGTTTGCCAAATTCGCAGTAATTCCTGAAATTAGAAAGTATAAGTACTCGTGAAAGTTCTTTAACACAGTAGAGTTTTATGTCGAACAAGTACTCTATCAAGAGAAGCCTAGACCATTTCGATAAAAAATTTTATTGTCATCGAAAAAGAACTGTTTGGGTTAAAAATTCACAAAATTAAGCCACCATCTAAGTTTATTTTAACGCGGCCCAAAGGTCAATTAAAAACACAAATTGCGGGCGGAAATTTAATAGACAAAATAAAAAAAGTAAAAAAGTTTTTACTTTTTTAAGTAAAAATTATTTTTTTTCAATCAATACATCATAAAAATTTATTGCTCTTACACTGAGAAAAATAGTATAATAAATATTATTATTTCATATAGAAAAGCAGTGACATCTTCAAAAAATTAAGAAAATTACTGTTTTATAATAAAATTTATTATATTTATAATAAATATAATAAATTTTGCTATAAAACATAGTATTTTTTTTTTGATTTCTCGAAGATGCCACAGCTTTCCTGTATAACATAATAACATAAAAAATAAAAAGAGTCAAACAGTATCTGCATTCAGAGTTAAGTGCGCAAAATCTGAAGCCGTCCATCAGAGTAGCGCTTAGCACGAACGGATTACTCATTCTCGCGCATTAAAGTCACCGAGCCCGTTGCAGCGAACGCACTCGATACCGATCGAAGGATGCCTGGCTCCGCAGTTGCTGGTGCATTAATTTGCGAAAGTCGGAGGCTCGTAACTGGTTTTTATATAAATACACATACGTGAGAGGTAATAAAGAAGCGGAATTAAAACATTGATGCTTTTTAGTTGGCATGCAAAGAGAATATTTTGACATAGTTGGATAAAGTTTTTGGATTCAAGTATGAAATTATTTTAAAAATGTTCAGAGAATTTTTTTGTAACCAGCAGGAATTACAACTCTTAAATGTCTAAAATACAATAGTAATGACTATTTTTTTTGCTGCTCAAAATTACTTTCTTCTATAAATCCTTGATCTTATGTTTAAAGTAATTACAAGTTCTGAATTTTTTAAATATTTTTTAGTAATCTTTTTTGTAATAATTATTTGATGCATTAAAAAAAGAAATTTTTTTATATATGGTCTTACTAAAAAGAATAATTTAATTTTTGATTTATAAGTAATCATTATATTTTATTACCTCTTATTCTAAACATCTTACAAATATTAAATAGATTAAAATTGAAACTACATTTTCATGGAATTTAAAAAAGAAATTAAGATTCTTTATATTTTTCAGGGATTGAGAGCATACCGGAGTAACAGTCATAAGTCCTTGTCAAGATGTATATGTATATTGCTTTAACAACAGTTCGTTTTGGAGATTATACATATAAACATTTTATGATGATTGCATCATAAAAAATTCAATCAAAAACTCACGCCAAAGTATCAGAAAATTAGGCTAAGAATAATGTTGACCTAATTTACGGAATATAAAATTTTTTTTTTAAACAAGGCCCATGTTAAAGCGTACTTTATTTCAATCTCTTACAGACTCTTAAATAACACACCAAACTTGCTTTGGATAATTACAATTATAATTATGGAGATGAATGAATTGGTTTTACAAAGCTAGTGCTATAATATGTATACATATGTATATTATGTAAACTTATTTTAAATATTTATAAAAGTAATAAATGCCATTTAAAGTGTTGAAATATTTTAGCAAATACCTCCCGGTCGTCTACATATCAAAACCAACTTAAGCAGGAAAGGGATTTCTGGTTACAATGACCTTAATCGGAGCTCAAACCAGTTGCGAGTCCTTTGCTGCTCTACAACAAATTGACTTGTGTTACGAGTTGGAATTCCCTGATTGAAATGTTATTTTACAGATATTTTATTTAAATTTTCTGAGAATTTTCCTTATTTTCCTAATTGTGACATATTTCTCTTTATTTTGTTTGTGTCAAATAATTTATTAAGTAAAAATATATGGCTATACATTATATTATTAAAGATTGCTTTAATCATCAATTTCTTTTATAAATTAAACTCATATTGAATATGTAAATCTGAGAAACCGTTACTTAAAAGTTTAAAGTGAAGAAGTTTCCAAACGTAAAATAAATATTCCACGTTGATATTTTCTGGTGCAGTTTCCTAGCAGATCATCGCTGTCGTTAAGAAAAAGCAGACTCGCTATGTAAGGTACTTATGCAAACCGGTCAACCTTCAAAATGTTAAGTGAGTATTAATGTTTTTATTTTATAAGGAATGCCAACACAATTCAGTTTCGATCATAATATCAATAAATCGATATATCTCACACAGTAATAATTCTAATTTTAATATACTTACAGTCAATGAATTAGATTTTACTTACTAGTATCTATACTTACATAAGAAATTCTATATAAATTTATTTACAGTTTTTACAAAAGAATTATCGAAATATTTACTAAATACAATCACTCTTTTAGTATTTGATAATTTCACATCTTTGTTTTGATATTAGTAATAGTAACTGTTTCATTTTTTATATTACCTATGAAATAAATATAACAAATGAAATATTTTTGGAATGATTATGCAACATCAATAATATATTTTAAATAAAAAATTTAGCTATTATTTTAAAACCCATTAATTAACTTCTAAATATTAAAATTTAAATATGTAATCAAACCCATAGAATCAAAACAAAATAACAGAGTCAACGTCCAGATAATAATATTAAAAGAATATTTTTAAAACTTGCTTTAACACATTAGATATTTTCTTAAGATTTAAGTGGTTGTATCAAATTCGTAAACTATCACCTTGAAACTAGTACGAATATTGAAATAAACTTAAAAATTTAATGTAATCAAGTAAAGAGCTTTTATGTCGACTGCAGGTAACAAAAATTTAAAGACAACTTCAAAATTTAGAAATACTTTAAATAACTGTTATATTACATAACATTATATAACATTTATATTAATTTACTATCGCATATCTTATCGATTAAATATTAAAGGTTCACAATGTTTAGAGTTTATAAATTACATTAATTTATTTTTGTAAAGGAAGAATATTAAAAATAAACATGATCAAAAACATAAACTTATTATTATTTAATTAATAATAAAATTCTATTAATATAAAATATAAATAATCCCAATTATTTTTACAGGAAAATTATGGAATAACGAAAATAATGTAAATTATTGATAGAAAATTTTCCTTAAAATAAAGTCATTGATGACGCATCTCGTAGTAGAAATTTTACATTATTATTATCTAATAAAAATTATAGTAAAAACAAGGAAAAGAAGCGCAAAAAAGAAGGACAAACTGCTTCACCGCAATCGATGAAGTTCAGTATTATTTTATTGGTTCAAGAAATAAGTAAAGGCACCTCACCTAGAATAAAAAGGCAAGGAAAAATAATTAGAGCATCGTGTCTTTGTCATCGTTGCTGTCAATTTATCCAAGGACGTAAGCTCGTCTTCAAGACAAATTTTTACAATCTTGATCTCGTTTACGAAGGGGTAAGGGTTTTATAAAGGGATTTAATAGCTTCAAGAACGTTCAACTTGTCTTTGTACCTGAAACCAGAGCGAATATATCGCAATTCTTATTATTTTCTTTTCTTTCCTGCAAACGCTATATTCATAATTGTATAGTTCATTTTTTTATTGAGTGCAAATCGACTTGATGAGTCGACGATTAATCGTTTGGATGGATGAGACGTAAAAATAGAATTTAATGTTGAAATTAGAAGAGATTTTCTATTTTTATTTAAGGATTAAGATGAATATTACTCCTTATAGTTTTTTTGTAACATGGATTTTTTGCTGCTACATTTTGCTTCTTATAAATTTTTTAGATTACGTGAAATGTTTTTATGCAGAAAACACGAAAAGAAAAATATCGACGTCAGTAATTTTTTATAAAACGATTTTTGCATTATTACGATTACAGCTAACCTTCATAATTTTTATTGGGTAATAGTTTAAAGATTGTGGAAAAGTAGATTTTTTTAAAGAAGAGGTATAAATTTAATATGTTTCCTATTTTTTAAAAATTTATAACCATATTTCAATAAATATAATTTATATGTATGTAATTTCTATACGTGTATTTATTGTATACATAATAATAATAAATAAAATCATATAAATACATTTCTTTTTTTCATAATCTCTTCTAACAAGGTTTAACTCATTTAATTAATTAGAATCGACGACAAAAACAGCCGGCATTAGCTCGAGCGTACTCAAAAGAAGACTATACAAAGTACCTTATCGATCTCTAATCTCCAACATATTAAATAATTCATACAATTACCGCGTGACAGATACAGCATAATTACCGATACGGCGATTAGAAAAAAATCCGCGTACGCTCATGCCGATCAAATTCACGTAATGCAGCGTTCACTTATACATAAGATAACGCGCGTCCGTATGCATAAAATCACCTAGCTTTCAGATATCGTTCTAATGCCTACGCCTCGTTATTTTATTTTTTTTCCTTTTTTATACGACTGCGCGTTAAAATCGCGCGACTACATTTCGCGCACCACGCGACGCACACGCCTCTACCACGCGGACAAGCGCGCCTCTTTTCCCGCCTCTTTTTTTGCGCGAGCAGAAGCACAGAAGATCATCATTTCGTCCGCGCCTTGAAGCCAGCTTTTTTCCTTAGACCGGCCACTCCCACGTGCGCGGAGCTCTCGGAGTCTACGTGACTTCCAGCGAGGTGACGACGACGGGGGGAGAAATAAGGAAAGAAAAAAGCTCGAACGCGCGGCGCTGTTGAGATGACATTATTTTTTGTTTTTTTTTTTTTTGTTTTTCAAGAAGCTTTTGGTCGGTTTTCGATTCCGAGTAACGAAAGAGTTTTCCGTGTTCTGGTTTGAAAAGTTTTTTTACTGCTTTTGGAGTTACATCGAAGGTTAATTTCTTGTATAAAAGTTAGATTGAGAAGGTCCTAAATGATCGAAAAGATCGAAAAAATTATATCTTGGGATCATGTAGGTGAAAAAAAAAGTTTGATTAATTAATCGTTAACGTGATGATACCATTTTTATGCAAAGATAAATTACACTGTTAATAGTTCGTTTTGTAATTTAGATTACGAACAATTTCAAGCGCTTACCCGAATTATTATTCCTGTAACAAAACGATTAATTGATCAGCAGCTCATACTTACAGAATTGGCAATTCAACTTTTAATAAGTGGAGCGATGAAAAAAAGTCTTTTGATATTCCCTGGTTTCCACAATTATGTAAACATAATGAGAATGCATCATACGATCAGGTGCGTTAGGCGGCTCTATAACTGTCAGTAGATAATATCCGGATTTGAACGGGCGAGGCTCGTCAGTTGGGTGTGCGCACGCGTGCTCCATTCGCATCTATAAAATGCTGACGCGCCTTCTAGTGCTATTAATGAGTCTACTTTTGAATTAAATTGAATCAAATATGATTCTAAATTAGATGAAAATTATTTCGCTATATTACTTAAAATAGATACTATAATAATATTGATAGAAAAAAATTTAATTATTTCATAACGATTAAAATATTGTATGTCAGAATTTTATTTTTTATCATTGACTTACATTGAAGTAAATGGAATAAGGATACAGTAATAAATAAGAAAATATGTAATCTATAATAATATTTGTTTCAGAATAAACTGTATAAAAAGTTTTTTTTACCTCTTTTATATTTTTTTATACAAATTTTTCATAGTTCGTAATAGTTTATTGAAATTCTCAATAAACATTTTCCTCATTTATTGTCTATAAATCTACATGTACAAACACATTAATAAAATTATTTATAAAAATTTTCATCTAATACATTAATATAATTAACATATAGAATATTATTAAATATTATAATCAAAACTAAAATATAAACGATTGTTTACATTACAAAATTTTGATTACTAAGTTTCAATTTGAGTAATATTAGCATTAAATCTTTCTGCACTTTTGCTTTCTACGTGTAACACTTCTTTCATCGTAAGAAATTCAGACAGCTCTATGAAAGGCAAGTGAGTAAAAGCGAGAAAGGATCCTTAGAGGGATGCGCAGAACGACTGCCTTACTCTCAGCCATATATTTCACTCGAGAGATCAGCGCGCCTCGTTAAAGTAGGGGATGAGCATTATTCAATGAGGAAACTGCCATCCACTTCCCCGAGCTTGCAGAGTGCGGAGAGCGCGTTGAGGCTAAGAGTTACTCTGACTTTTTTTTATCCCTTCTGAGTGATAAAGAAAAACCACACCAAGTCACGTAACACTGCGTATATATCTTTTTTTTTATTGCAGTCATACGAAATTTCGGGAATTGCGTTTTAGGCTGATTTATTGTCCGACGCCTTCGTGGGCTTAAGTTCCGAGGTTTGTATTCGTGACGCATGAAGATGCAATATTCTACCTGTTAGTGCTAACAATTTTTAGAATTATAAGATCTAACAAAAAAGAAAATAAGATATAAATATAAAGAAAAAGATACACAAGAATTGTCTAACTTAGACTTACGTAATAAATTTACTATTTTATATTCTTTATATTATTTTTATATACTGAATAATTTAGATTAAGCTAATTTTGAATAGAAATAGCAATAATGAAGAGCTTTGTTGCAATATTATAGACTGAAAAAACTACTTTAAATTATTAAAAATTAGTTATAATTATGTAAAGTTTTATAAACGCAAAGAAAAAAATTAATAAGATATTCAAGTGTTGATTCTCCAATGATTATTAAATTTGCTAGAATTTATTATAAATTCTTTAGTTGCCAGTCTATTAGTAATAAAAAATGCTTAGAGCAAGGCTGAAAAGGAAATTTTGCATTTGTAAACAGTATTTAAAATACTTAGTTGCTTAATCAATAATATTGCTGTTTTATAATAATTTTAAATACAATATTATTATAAAATAATAATAATGAAATAGTAATTTGGTTATTTGTCTTACATAAATAAAATGCTGTTTTTTGCAATCGATAGCCCTTTTGCTTTTCAAAATAATATATAACAAAAAGCTTTTCATGTGACAGAAATCGTCAAATTACTATAAAGCTAACAGTAAGATAATTTACACAAACATTAGAAAGTAAAAAGGAATTAAACACCAAAAGAAATTTTACATAAAATGATTCATAATAATTTTCAAAGCTGCAATCTAAAACGTTGAAAAAATGACAAGATTAATTGGTACGATCATTGAAAGAAAAAAAAAAAAAAAAAAAAAAAAAAACTGGTGAACCTCGACGGTACTCGGAAGAAGCCGTTGTCGCAGCTGCACCTGTATACGCATAAAACTCGGAAAATTCTTTTGCAGTTTCTAACAAACTAAGCCGAGATTGAGTGCTACAGAAATGCGAACGACTGCGCGCTCGTGTGTGATATAACGCAACACGCGATCCCCGTGTGCTGGCCGACCTTGTCGAGCTATAAAATACAAAACGATCTCCAATTATCGCGATCGTTTGGGAGTGTTTGGAAAAAATTTTTTCTACTTTTTCCAATTGAAAATGCCTCTAAGCCATTTGTGAACTGCAGCGTCATTCTAGTGCCAGGTGCATTTTAAAGCATAAAGTTCAATTTTTTCTTTCTATCGTAATAAATATTCTTGCATTTTACTTCAATGCTACTACGTAGTTGGATTCTCAACCGGGTAGCTTTTGAATATTTAAAAGGTTGCTCAAAACTTTTTAATGTTTTTTAATTTGAAATTGATAAAGCTCTTAAAAATTTGAACACTTTCGAGTAACCTTTATAGGGCCTTAACCTTTACATAACTGGTATTTTAATGAGATTATAAGCTTAGCATTAGCTATCTGTACATAATTTAAGTTTGTTTCATTCGAATGAATTAAACAAGTTCAATGTCTTAATTTCAACGTCTGGTCCTCAAGAGCAAATATTTGTACGTGTAAAATGAACGAAATTACCATAAAAAATAGTAACAGTACTAGCAAGTTTTCAGACCAGCCTACGAGTTATCTAGCCAATCACCAATTTGTCTATACACTTTATATGCAAAATCTGTCTTGCATGCCGAGTGCAATACTGTTATTATAAACCACACACGGATTTTTCTTTTGCTAATTCACGCATGCTTAAGTAGATTTGCATAAAAATTTGTCAGTGCACTGCTACTCAACTGCTTGATTCGTAATTAGATTGTACCTGCACATTGAGTGAAGAAAGAATTTAAATCATGATTTGATATTCGACTAGAAATGAAAGTGCATTTTATAAAAATTAAGAGCAATTTTAAAAGCAATTTCATTGAGGATTATTAAATTATAATTATTTTTTGAAGTATCTTACTGTAAAGTGTCGCTTTAATCAAATTTTAAAGAATACAATTGTAAACTGATTGAAACATTGTAACGAAAGTTCCCTCTTCAAATACAATTTTCACCGTAAGGTCATAAAATTTTATTTGTCATAAAATAAAATATACGAAGTAGATAAGTATACTAAAACAATTATCATTTGTTCGGTTCACAAATTTCCTAATCGATTATTACCCAAGTAACAAAAGAACTCGATAAATCTTTCTTCGGAAAAATTTTCCTTGATTACATAAAAAGTAGTTTAAAACAGTAGTTCGAATAAAGGCATGGCAGCAAAATATTTGCATAACGGATATTCAATTGCAGGGTGTTCCCGTTGAAAAAGTTCAGTCATTTCAAGTATCCAAACAAAGACACTCGACCGATCGTTGCTGCGTCATAACGTGTCACAACCCAAAGCCGTTCCATTCAAAATAACAAAAATTCCCACGTGCAAACCAGCAAGCGCTGTCCCTTTAAAAATTTGCATGAAATCACTTGCACGAGGACCTTCGCAGGCCGAGCCTCTCTTATCGTGTACGTGTGAGTATAGCTGCAGCTGTGTGTACGCGCATGGACCCGGATTGTGCGGCTAGCATTGAAATGTAAGTTATTTGCAATTGGATTAAGAAGTAAAAGCTCGAGATTTTGAGAACAGTTATTTAAGGTGGAACGATATGATTTTATCCATCTATAGAAAGGAAATAGTGAAAGGTATTTTTATTATTGAATTGAAGAGTTTTAAGAATGATTTGAAATTGTTATCAAAAACTTTCATTGGACTATTACTATCTACTTTAGATTAGATGGGGTAGTGATGGTAAAAAAGAATAATTATTTAGTGAAGGATTTTATTTTTATTTTTCCTATTCACTTTTCATTTGCATAATGCAATGATTATAGAATTGATTGTACATTTAAAAATGTGTATTTTCTAAGGGAAACCAGAAAGAAAGAAGTTTTGATCATGTTACCAAAATAAATAAACAAGGACTATAAGTTTTTTATTAATAAAATTACAACGAAGCATGATCAATTCTATGTAATAACTATTTCCGATCATGACTATACTTAGAAATAAAAAAAATATACAGTATTGATGATCACTTATTCACAAAAGTAAAAACCAATTAAGAAAAAAAATGGCACCGAGTCATGCCCCTTTGAAAATAGTAGGCGTCCCGACGCGTCAAAACATTGACGGGCCACGCGCGGGAATCTCGACAAACATTCCAGCGTAGCATCTCATTCTAATCAAATTTTCAACCTTGATAATCGTTCATCACTCGTGCGGCACGGGCCCGATTTCCGTCCTTGATGTCCGTCAACCAAAGCGCCGCGTGTAGCTGGTGCCGCATCCATACCTTGCGACCTTGTCCGCAGGCGTTTTTCCGGCTTCTCCTGAGAGATCAAGTGCGTGCCTACGTGCCGTAATGTTTTGTGTGTATACAGAGGCCAGTCACTCAGGTTTTTTTGCTTTTCGGCTTTTTGACCGCGGTTGCTCGCGCATTTCCGACGCGCTGGAGAGGCAAATATTTGTGGAAAAATTGTGTGATCACGTTTTTCTTTGTACGGATGTTTTGGACAGTTATGGTCCAGCGGTTGGTTGTGGGAAATATTAGATGTTTTCGTATGAATTCCTTTTTTTGCGAAAGTTAGTTGGATTATAAAGCGATCTGTAAATGAAAAAAATTACGGCAGATTTCATCAGATTACTCGATAACCGTTTTGCAGCGAAGCATGAAGAATTTAAAGCTGTTTCTTTTACTTTGTATTTGTCTTTGAAACTATAACGTCATTGAATACAAATCAATTAGAAATACAATTGGTAGGAAATATTAATTTTAAAATTAAGATTAATATTTTGTTATCCTAAATATGTATATATCTTTTTCTAAAATTATTGTACAAAATTAAATAAAGTTAACGAATTAAATACTTAATTTATAATAACATATAAAAATGTAGCTGAACTGAGTTGTATATACACATAAATCTCGAAATCTGATAAAGGTCTACTTACTTTAAAGCCAAGATTTCTTTAGAAAGTAAGTAATGAAAAAGGCAAAAATCAATGACATTTATTGGTTTTGCACTAGATACATGCGGGCAAACTTTTTTAAAGAGCTGAGTAATCTGTAGAGATTGGCCTTAGCTACTTTTTATAAACTTACAAAAAATGAATCGAAAAAGCCGTCCTGATTAAAAGATGTATATTCGTAGCAGTACCTGTTATAAAATATTTTATTGGATAATTTATTATGATTTTACTCAAAATTTTTCAAAAATTATCTTTATAAAAAGAAAAACTAATTAAAAATTTAATTGAAACACCATTTATTGACTTTTAATTCAAATCTCTACATCAATTACTATAATCATATGTAAAATATGGATATTTTCTTTTATTTAGTTCTTTAATTACAGATGTTTATGAACCATATAGAAAAAAATATTTTTCTACGTCAATTTTTTGACTGAAAGTAATTACAAAAGGACTGTATTATTACTTAAGAAAATTACAAAGTTATTACAGTCCAAAGTGCTAATTTTTTTCCATTTCTCTTAAAGAACATTGTTTCTTCCTGTATGATGATGTCTTTGTTACGTTCACTTTATTGCTTCTGATGCTTCCGCGAACTAATAAACACTGATGTACCATGCACAAAACGTGGGAATGCAAAATCCTTTATCTTTTATTATACTTCTATGTTTAAAGTACTGTAATATTATATATTTAAAGATAAATAGACTTAAAATTGCCGATTTTTTCAAGTTTTATTTGCATCATTATATTTACGCCTTCCTAATGAAGCCAAATTATTCAATTAAATGTTCTTAAAAGTAATCGTTTCACGTAATATTTTTGTTTTTCTTGAAAACCATGTTATATACAAATTATTCATACTTGCTGTAATACAAAAATATTCAAAAGGAAATATTTTAAATGAAACATTTTATTTATTTTTGATGTTAAGATTAACAGTTATATGAACTAAACAATTAGCATCTTCTTTCTAACAAATCATTTTTTTATAACTCTAGATAGTAAACGAGGAAAAAATCTATACTTATCTTACGAAAGCTAATTAATTTCAATTACTATTAGAGATTTGATTGCCCTATTGACGTGTCTATCGATGTAAGTTGAACTATAATTCTTCTTTTTACCGCTTCATCAATTGTCTTAATCGTAAAAAAAATAGTGGAATTAACAAATTGACAAGGATTTTCCTTAAGTATAGATATCTGTAACAATCATTAAACTTAACGTTTATTGATTGTGTTAACACGATGAAATAATGTTGAATAAACGATGAATTTGTATACATTATTCAAAGGTTTTTTTATTAAAAACCAAAAAAATACTAGAAAATCGCTCTATTAAAAATATAATTAACTACACTGAAAAAAATGCTTGGTGAATCTAACCAAGTACCACTTGGTTAAAATATAATATAAATCTTGTTATTTTTACGAAGTTTTTTGTTGTATTTAGAAGGGCACCCTGGTAGAAAATAGACCAGATTCTGGGTAGAATTTCTGGTCAACAAACATTAAAATGATACTTATCTAGAAATTCTGTTCAAAGCATTTCCATAATTGTTATATAAAGATTATTTAAACATTTGTTAACAAGAAATTCTGCCCGGAATATGGTGAATTTTCTACCACGGTAGTGTTAACCTTTATCAATAAATCAGTAAGGTCTTGGCTATCCAAGGCAATTGGTAAATATAACAAATTAATATGTTATACTTTTCAAGTATTTTTTCAGTGTAAATATATAAATCTTGTATATTAAAAGAAAAACCCGTTAAAATGCCGAGGTATATTAGGAATTTTTATAAACTGTTTAAGTAAATATTACATTTAATTTTATAAAAAATATATGAATGTCACTAACATTATAATTCTTTCCTTAGTCGGCTAATCAAATCCAGATTTTTCCACACCTTGCGCTGCAGCTTGACGTCACATAATCAAGAGAAGCATGTACCTTTAAAAAAAAAAATGATCGTCTCGGCTCGTTATATTTTCTTAGGAACCGTACGAGCGTGAGCATGTGCAGAAGAAATATCTCCTTGAAGCGTCGGAGGCAAAATGAAAATCCGTACGACTGGCATGCGTATACATGAACCGCACAAGGCTCACCGGCGCAGCAGCTGATCGGCGCGCGTCGTTTGAAAATAATGTGTTATTAATGCCATTATCGAAGCGGGAAGGACACAAGCACGTTCGATATATATACTGCGATCCTATTCTGCTGCAAAATCGTCTTTCCAAGCGTGCGCGCACTCGCACGAGTTCCTATTGCTATATTGTGTCAGGGTCAAGCCCGCAAACAGTTAGCGCATCGCTTAGTGTTAGAGCGCCGCGCGAATAATGCACTTTTGCCTAATTACCCAGCTGAGATCTTTTACCTGCGCTGCGAGTCGTGCGTTTGTCTGGCTCGCCGGTTACATTTCTGCCTTTTGTTTCATCTGTTTCTTTTGTTGAGTTCAGTATCTCTGTGCACAATGTGAATCAATCATATTGAAAGGTGATTCTGAAGATTTGAAATAAAGATTGGCAATATTAACAAATTAAATTTTTTTATAATTTTTTCAGAAATAAAAAATTGCATTAAAAAAAAATTCGTTACATTAAAATATTTCTTAGTATGGTCATAATAAACTTATGCGCTGTATTAATTTATATCATATTTTTATTAAATATTTTTACATCATTATTTTCGAAAATATACGTTAAACTCCTTAATGCTACGAATACCAAATTTAACCAACTTAGAAATGATTGAAAATTACAATTCTAAGGCAATAAAAACAAGAAAATTAAGTATTCGTGCCAAAAACATAATAAAAATAAATTTATACTAATTTTTAATGAATCAAATAAATAATCTTGATCCATTTTCGCTATTAAACCATACACACATACAATAATAAGCTACGAATACACTGGCACCTTAAATTACGAAAAATAAATCGGCAAAACTGACAGCGCCTTGTATAGAAAATATGAATTATCTTTGCAAACGCATCGCAGTGGTCGATCATCGCTTTAATTGAGGAACCGGTCGCGCCAGCGACACTGCGCAAAATCAGCGACATTCCGCCTCCGACGATCGGGCAAATAATCAAAAGAGAGCAAAAGTCAAAAAAGAAGCCTTTCGTCGTCTCGCGTCTGATTGGGCGCAAGCTCCGGCGCTTTTCCTCCTGCTCTCGCGCATATCGCTGTCCTTGGCTATAGAGGCGCGTATCGGCATCAAGCGCAAGATGCACGAGAGGAGCCGGGGGCACGCGAGTGAGATAAACCGGTTGTCGCCGCGTCTCTCACGCCTGCCGCCTCTCCTCCATGGGGTTGGCTTGTCCCCCGCGCAGTCTGCGCGATGCCGAGCCTCCAGCCGACGGCGGCTTTATTGTCCGTGGCTTTAATGGCTGATTTACAAACTATCGAGCTGGATACTACGGAATTTATTTAGTTGCCGGAGCCGGCGATAAGCCGAGATTGCGCGATAGGCAACGATCGATGATTTATTTTCCTGCTTACGCCGAGTGACTTTGATTGTTTAGCGATTCTTAACAGGTGGCTTGGCGCGTGCTGCATGGGAAGTCGGCTTGATTGAGATAATATGGAAATTTACGGGTCACGTGGGGCTATGGCTTTTGTAATGAATTGAATAATTGAATGGCGTGTTTTACGAGAAATGAGCAGAACGTTCGTACCGTTTAGTATGGGAAAATATTTCAAATATTTCAGTATTTGAAAATTTTCTGATTTTAACTACTGTAATTAGCTGATTACAATAGTAAAACTATTTTTAATAAGTAGACAGTTTTGGAATTTGTAAATTAAATTCTGAAAAATAAATTTTTTAATTTATTTTTCATATTTTTTAAAATAAATTTGGAATGAACTTTATTTATTGAAATAAATAAAAATATTAATTAACATATATTTTGTCGTTTAAGACAATGTGAAAGGGCGGGGCAGAAATCTGTACAAATTATTATACGGGAACCCAAAAATTAGGTTGTAAACATTCGTTGAACCAGTTAAGAAAAAATTTTATGTAAACAGTATATATTGTTCTAGAAGCTAAAACCTCCCGTTTTTAAAAAAAGTTTCACTAACTTTGTTAAAAAAAAAAGTTATAGACAGAAAAATATCAATATCGTTATAAAGTGAATAATTGTTTAACATGGTTGAAGAAAATTGCAAGCTTTCTGAAAATTCTCAAAAACGCGAGCCTTTAGCTTCCAGTAAAACATAGGATGTTGATAAAAAAATTTTTCTCAACTGGTTTAATGAATGTTTACAACTGAATTTTTGGATTCCCGTATAATATTCTGTGCAGATTTCTACTCCACTCTTTCAAATCCCGTTAAACAATCATTACAGCCACTCAACGTAATTTAAACATTTTGACGTAATACTAAATGTATAAAAAATAAATAATTAAAGATGGCATATGAAATTACTGAATATTTTTAAGTTTTACATAGGAAGAAGTATCAATAGAATTTGTATTATTCTTTGAATAACACTTCTCTGATGTTTTCAATACCTAAAATATATCTGCAAATATATATCTTTTTTAAATGACTATATGGAAATTGAACATCTCGCTACATGCAAATTAAATATATGTCAGTAATAATCAAATTAGTTATACATAAAATTCAGTTTAAATATTTCGCAGGTATAAGTAGCCTAGAATCGTAATTTAAATACAAAAAATACTTCGTAAACCGTTTGACAATAGAAATCCATACCTATAATCCTTTTTAATTTCAACTTTCTTGTATTAAATTTGCTTCCCATTTTGGGAATTCATAAATTTCTAGAATGTATGTTAGCAAATATATAATTAAGTAATATCATTGCTAATACTGTTATTGTTGTTATTATTGCTTTTATTTTTTTCTATCGTTTTAGCGTCTGCTGTATCATTTTTTTGAGGCAATTTGTTTTTCAGTCGCAAAATATTTCTAACATTTCTAAAAATTTTGCGAACTGGGCTGGGACTTCTTTCGAAACTGAATATAATGCAGTTGTTTTCAACGGATACGTTACTAAATTCAAATTTCGTATTTATGATATTTTCAAATTGTTGAAGGGTATCTTGACCGATTGGTACTGGAATTTTTTTTTTGATTTTCGATGTATTTAAACAATGTATAGATTTTTCTTCTATTAGTGTTGACTGTCTTGGGAGATTTTCAAAAATATCTTCTTTTGCAATACTTGGACGTTTTATCCCTAAAATAATTAAATTTCTTCGTAATATATTTATTATTACTTTACTGGAACTATTTGTACAAATTGTATTTTTACCATTATATATATCCCGTAATTTATCTTTCATTTTCCCTTTACTTGAAGAAGATCGCGCCAGTTTTGGATCAAAAAATTTTATATATTCTGTTTCGTCCATATTAATACAGTCTTCATGTTCAGAAGAAGGTACCTCCAATGGTTGTTGAGCAATCTAAAAAATAAAATTTGAATAATATTTTATCATAAATTGCATATGTTGTGAAATATAAATAAAATTAATATAATTGAGTACATAAATAGAGTTAGCATTTACATTAAGGTTGTTTGAATTTTCATCGTGGCTTATGGAAGTTGTTACGTGGCTCTTAGCATCCTCAAATTTAGACGTAGAATCTGTGCTTTCTCCATCTGGAATAATAATTTTCCAATCTTTTTTCCATATTTCTAAAAAATCCTTCCTCACGTGACCCAAAATATCCCATAAGGTTTTTTCTCCATACATTTTAGGACATTTTTCATTTACTATTTTGTCATTTGGATCACGAACTACAATAGTAGGTTTTTCTTTGCTGTCGTCCTCTAAAATTTTTTTAATTTTAGTTATCCTTCAAATATTTATTTTTAATACCTGAATAACAATTCTGAAGTAAAATTTATAAATCTAAACTTTGAATATTTAAATAAATAAACAACTAGATTAGCTTTCAATAAAATTAAAGGCATAATATTATGTTTCATTAAATAAGGTACTAATAGTTATTTTAATAATAAACTATTATGTTAAATGATAAATACGATAACATTACTTGTTTTTTTCAGAAGCAGCTGCTTATATTACATTTTTATAGAATAAATAAATGTACCATTTTCATTGTCATCACTTTGTTTACGAGGATCTACACTAGGTATTAAAAATATAGCGGCTATGCCTAAAACTGCTCCTAAAATCACGGTTACACTACAAGAAAGATTCATGCTTCGATATAAGCATTTCACAAATTTCAAAAAATTTCACGTAAAATGAAGTTAATTATCACAAACAGCATAGATTATAAGTGAAGGTATATTATACTTCGTTTATCAGGTAACTAAATATAAAGATATATCTGACTACACGTGCTACGTACTCAGTGTTTACTATATGTTCGAATAGTAAGCTTAGGTTTATTTACTCGCACTAAATCGATAATTATAAGCAATAAATTTAAAATTTTGTTATTTGACGTGCTTTTTAAAGAAATAAATATTAAAATTATAATAGTGTGATTATTATTCTTTATTAGTTGTAAAACTTTATTAGTTTTACTTATAGTAGGCAGTGTGTCATAAACAGGCAGATAAAAAATGAAACAAGAAAAATCTAGCTATGCGTCCATTTCAACTCTGATTGCAATCTTCGTAGAATGTTGCGTAGGACACCTTGAAAAGTACAGACTGCAGAAGATCTTGAAGGACAAGGACCTTCCGCTTTAAAAAAAGCTTCCTTCAGTGTGTTGAACGAGTGGAAGCTGAGGTAGAGCCTGCTTATTTCGCATCTGCAGAAAAATAATTGATAGTTGCCAACAATAATTATTGGGTGGTTCTGTGATTTCGATAAACATTATCATTATTATTTATCAACATTGTTTTTACTTTGTAGATATAGCTTTATTAAATTTTAGTATTGAAAAGTGAGATTAAAATTCTTTAATAATCAGTTAACGGTTCATTTTAAAAACTTTTCAGTATAGAAAAATGTATGGGAAGTAGCATTTAACCCGCATTAAAAAACGCAACACATAGGAAATTAAAGAAGAAATAGAGGAAAATAATGATTAGAAGACTATAATATGCCCATACATAAAACATTGGTCCTGCTTTAATTGATTGGAATTAAATAAGCCAAGGATATCAGCGCGATTTATCGTAAGGCCCGCGGAGTTGACGCTAATTGGCGCCCGTTGTATAGTGTAAAAGTGCCTTTGCGCGCCACCAAGATATCTTGCGTATTTTATTTTTAGCAGCCAACGTTGCCATCCGCGCTATTAAAAAGCAGACTGTCATTTTTCTGATTCACGCATCTCTGGCATTTTTCAGCATTTGATCCGATTTGATCTAGCCAACGAATCAAGTCTTAACTTTACTATTTGTGAAGCACAGGTGATGTACATGATTAAAATATAAATATTTTTATTAAAATTAAATCTTTTAAAATTTTGATAGTTGAAACTTGTTTGATAAGATTATGGTATTTGCATACCTACATTTTCGCATTGACGTTAAAAAATCGATAAAAATTTCAATACTAATCTTTAAGCAAAGAACAAGTCAGTTAAAGAATGTTAATAAGTAAATAAATAAACAGAATATAGTAAGTAGTATGCACATTAGCATGTTACGAAACTAGTGTGCTAAGCAGGTATTTTACGCACAAGCGGGGATCCTCATTTCATTAGGTTGATGAAGGCTTCTTTTGGCCTAAACTATATTTTTAATCTTGATTTTCTACAACGTGAGTACGTATAATACAATATTTAAGAAAAAGGTCCTTCTTCGTTAAAAATATTTAGCACTGATGAATAAAATAAATTCTGTGTTAAAAAAATTTCTTGTATTATAATGTACTACATTGATTAAGCTTAAGACATGTTTCAAAAATATAACTTTTTTCTTCATGTTAGTAATATTAAGCTTTTAATGAATTAAAAAAAAATTTCAATAAATATCGTCTAGAAAAGTTAAAAAGAAATTTTTCTTTTAATTTTTTAAAATTTTGGTACACTTGATACATGAAGTTATATAAACATGAGATAATTAGTGGTAAAAATAACAAAGGTTCAGCAATAATTAAAGAAAAAAATTAATTATAAATAAAAAAAGGAAAAACAATACTATGAGAAAATGAAAAATCGATTACTTACAACCTGTTACTTCGCTGTTCAGCTATTTGAGATCTTGAATTATTCATCACCGTTTTCGTCGCATTAGATTGAAAAACTGCTTTATAATTTGAGCACTAAATATGTTTTACATAATGATGATCTTGTGCATCATAAAAGTTAAAAATAACGTGAATTCATGATTTGTCTGTGCAATTTTAGAATACCATTTTTAAAAACAACAATACTCTGCTCAAAAAGAAAAACTAGCATAATTTTAATTACATCTAGAAATTACTTCTACAAATTAAATTAAGGACAGATATTATTCATCACATGTTCTTAAAAAGTTCATTAACTGCTCAAACATTTCACGTCAAAATACAGTATCCAACATGACAGCTCTCAGCAAACAAAGGCATAATGCTTGTATAGATAAGGTAGTGAGTTCGACGAGCTCTAATAGATCCGCGAGGCCCTGCTTTCGTTTTCCTTCTGCGACTTCGTTGGCCTTTAGCCAAGACACCGATTTGCGACCGCACCTGCCTCTCTTACATGTAATACCCACTCGCCTGGGCAACGAACGCTTTGTGCCACGCTGGGTTTAAGGTCGAACGCAGAGAGAAACTGCACGTTCGCTCCTACGCGATTTCTAGGCATCAGAGACTTTTGACTCTTACGCAGCTTTGAATTGAATTGTAATTTGACCGATCACCTGCCGTGATTGTGACCTTTTACTTCCACGTGCTCTTTCACGCCTCGATCTGACCGTGAATAGGTGTGATCTTTTTTATGTGGGTTTAGGAGCATGATGCATGAGTCATAATTTTTGCTTCCTGGGTCAGCATTCTTCTCGAATTATTTCGGCAATGATTAGTAGGTTTAGATCGTGAAGGTTCAACATATACTGGCTTTTGATTTCACAATTTGATACTTTAATTACATAAGATCATTTTCAAGTTTTCTGGTAATTTTATCAGAAATTTCAAAGGTATTAAATTAAATTCAAGTTCAGATATTATATAAAATAAGGGTCAGTCATCTTACCCATCTTGTACACTTGCTAAATTGATACTTAACGTGTACAAGGAAAGAATTTTTTCTGTGATTTCCATGATTTTTAGGGTTGCTGCTAATCGTCCCAGGTTTACCCTGATATTTCATTAATTTTTACTGAAAAATTTTCTCATTGCAAATTATTTATTTAATAAATACAAATTTTTTTTTTAAATAGGTAAAAAAATAAATAAAATTTCTACGTAATAATTCAATAATGAATATTTAGATGTTGATTTCGAATATTAAATTTTTTAACGGTTGATCAAAATTTATTTATCGTGATATCGGATAACGCAATGTTATAAAATATAATTTCAAGAAAACCAGTTATTAAATTTTTATTTTGATATGTTACTCTTCTTGCGTAGAGAGTATTACCATTCTTTCTTCCTACCTACCTTCCTTTCAATACGTTTATTAACTGGTTTTATTTTTCTCTTCGTTCTTTTTTCGTTCACTGCATTCTGTACTTGTGGTTTAACTGGTGTGCCTGCATTTGTACATTTCTTTGTTACTCCTTTGTTCATTCTTCGTGATTACATTCGTATATTCCAGAATGCAGAAAATGTAATGTAAAATTTTGAAATTCAGTTATTCAGATAAATCACTTTTGCACACTAATGTAATAAGAGTAACGGAAAATGAGAAATGAGAAAACAAATATATAAGTAAATGTGTGTGTGCATACACACACGTAAATATATATTATAATAATATTTCGCCGTCGCTGCTTCTGCCGTGTAAAAAAATATTTTTATAATCTCGGAAATTGGCCGTTATTTTGAGAGATTTTACGTCATTTTTTGCTTAATTTATTAATTACCCCCTTCACCTCCAAAAATAGCTGCTACTTCAGTCGGTTTTACGTTATTATGTCACTTTTTTAGGTTATTTTTTTGCTTTTTTTTAAAGATACTAGTAAAATTTTGCGCATTTCGCGGGTTCTGTTTTTTTTATGTTTAATTACGCTTCGCGCGCCCTATATCTATTCAGAAACAAGTTTGAGTCTCGCGCTTATTCTAAACGACAAGAGTCGAGCCTATAAACGCTTTAACTTTCTGTGGTGCCTTTTCTAGGAAAGGGTATTTTTACAATATTGACATTATATTGATACAATATTAACACAATATGACTATAACATTGTTACAAAAATGTTACAATATTGTCACAATATTGACACAATATTGTCACAATATTGACACAATACTGACACAATATTGGCATAATATGGCAATATTGATACAATATTGATACAATATTGCCAACTCATTGTTACAATAATGACACATTATTAACGCAATATAGCTACAGCATCGTTACAATACTGTTATAATATTGTCAAAATATTACTACAATAATGACAAAGTATTGACGCAATATTAACACAATATTACTACACTATTGACACAATGTTGTTATAATAGTGTTGAATCAAGCGCGCTACGCGTGTATTCTATATCTGACTGAATCTAAACTTGATTCTCGCGCTCATTCTAAACGACCAATTAGATTCGAGCCTATAGAGGCTTCAACTTTCTGTGATGCCTTTAAAGAGGTAGCTTTAAAGTATTTCTTAAGTTTTGAGGTTAAAAATTCTGAAACAATTTTAAAACATTGTTTAAATTATCATAAAATCAAAATATATTAATTAATATATTTATAATTTATTTATTTATTTAACTTTTTTTGTATTATAAATTTCATAAATTCTTTAAACTTTGACTTTACTTTACTTTAAGATTTCATAAATAACTTTGTAAGAATAAAATCTATTTTAATATTTAAATACTTTTTAAAATTTAAATTATAGCACCTATTCAAAACCAAACAAACAAATCTCGTTTTTAGCGGCTTCACTTTTTGTGTATCTCTTAAAAAGAAGGGATTTTATCTGATTTGTCATTTTTGAATGATTTAACGTAGGGGGTTGGCACGCAAAACGCGCAAGGGGGCTAAGCCTTTCTAGTATATATATTGTGAAACTTGAAGAACTTTTATGAAACACTTATAAAACTAAAGAAAAAAATTGTAAATTAATAAGAAAAGAAACCTTAATAGAGACATGTAGGTAGGTTTTTCACCACGTACTATTTTTTAGTACAATATAAAAAGTGTGTAAGTCTAAACCATGTTATAATTAAGTGGTAATGGTTATTACCGACAGTCATTGTGATTATTTTCATAATACTACAGATATTCCGATCTCTTCGTTTTGCAAAGTAATTGCACCTTCTGTTTTTTTCTTTGTAAGTTAAATTCTCATGGAACGACGGTTCGTTCAACCATATGTATCTCTAATTTTTCCTTTTTTTTAATGCTCTACTTATCTTTCCCTTTGATCGATGTTTAATGCATGCGCGTATAACAAGTATTGTGCTACGCTTGCAATCACGAGTGCAAAAAACCGGTGTAATGTTTGAATCGACAGTGGTCATTCAAAAAGGCAGAAAGAGAGAGGACTACACCGATTAATCTTGGAAAAAAAAAACATTTTAAAAAAATAAGTTGAAAATGAATATTAGTTGTCTTTGCAATAATGTTAATCGACAATGTTACGCACAAAGAAATAATAAATAGTATAATCATTTTTATTGTATTTAGGAGTCAATAAATTAAAAGGAGTAAACATAAACAACGGAAGTTACATAAAATGCAAAAATACTTCAATAATTTAGAGATGATTATGATATTTGCAGTGGGTTTATGCACACGTGTGTACATGCACGCACATAATGTAGATGTGTATATGAACACATAAAAGCTTATACATTTATACATAAGTACATAATTTTTTATGTAGTTTAAAAATATGTATTTTTAGAATACATTAAATATAAATCAATAGTATTAAGGGCGTTCTTTCGCTGAAGCGGTGCTCATCTCGGGTTTAAATTAGAAAATTATGTTTTAAGATATTATACAGTTATTATCTAACGTAAGAATTTAAAAGATCATAATATTTAACACTAGAATGATAATAGAAAGAATCTAGAGTATCAAGTATTCTTAAAAGTCAAAAGGTTGGGTATCACTATGTAAGTAAGTACTTGTACTGATAGCATGGGATTAAAACATTGGATTGTTCTATCTCCCTAAAAAAACTTTGCTCATGGTTAAAAAACGGAAAATCACTCCTTTAATTTTCAAGATTAAAACGTATTTTTTCCAGCAATAGTTCAGATACAATAGATAAAAGCGAGCCTTAAGTGACCATTTTCTGACCAGCGGGCGATAAAGCAAAGCAGCGGACAATAAAGTCCACTTTATTTCCCACTGCTTTAAAGACGAACAAAACTGATCAAAACATGCTTATATACATATACGTGAAAAAATAAATTCAAAAATGCAGAGTCCAAATATTATTTTTGAAATCGTTTCTCCATGTTTATTATTTCAAAAATGTCGTTTGGGCCCCATACGGGGGGTATGTAATATGGGTATATAATATCGCACTATAGAATGAAATTATAAAAAAAATTTAAATCAAATTTTTAAAACAACTTTCATAATCTTTTCAGTTATTATTACTAATTATTTCTTCTAAAACTAACAATTACAGCTCAAACACTATTACACTTCGCATTTTATAAATAATAAAAATATCACTTTCGTTACATTAAGTCGCAGATACACTGCATTCACGGCGAGTCAGGTAGTCGCGCGGTGCTGTTACAAAGCAAAATAAAAAAAAAACGAAAGAAAGAGTGAGAAAGAGAGGTAAAATAAAAGATGCCGGATTTCTAGTACAGCGCAGCCTTGACTCGCGCTACACACACTCGTTAACGCGTAGCGAGTGCAGGTTCACCCGCAGGGGAATGTATATCCTGCACAGGCGGCGAGCTTCTTATCGGAGTGCTGTACGTTTACCTGCCGCGTACATATATATACGGCATGTGCGGCGACGATCGCTTTTCAATCGTCAGAACGAAATGATGAAGGTCGCGGGCAACTTAAAGTGATATACGCGACGCGTACTGAGAGCACTAAGCCCCGGAAGTCTTTTGCCGATTTTATCGTTGGATCGTTGGAGTGCTGCTAGCAGGATGATATTTTACTACGTTTGTGCTCATCACTGTGAAGATTGGAAAAAAATTTATTACAATTATTATTTGCTGAAGTTACGTAATTAATGGTGTGGTTCAAATTCTGTTCTTGTTGTTTTTTTGTTATTATGTCTCTGATTGCGTTGTTTTCATCATCGATAATACATTGTAATTATTTTGTAAAGTGCGCGTTATTTTTGTGTTTCAAATGTTTTTAAAATATTAATATAGGAAGGTTACTCTAGTGCCAAAATTTATAAGATTAAAAGTATTAAAACAATAAAACTAAAAAATTTTAAAGTATAAAGTGCAACGTAATTTTTAATTTTCATTTATATAATGACAATTTTTTATTTCTTATTTAGAAAAACTGAAGAAAAAAACTTTTTGTTGGTGCTGACTTATTTAAATTTCAATAAATCTATTAAAACCGTTCAAAATTGTTTTTATGTTTCACCGATGATCAATAGAGTTTACATGACATATTTAAAAATTATAAAAGTATTTTTAAGAGTAAGTGTTCTAACCAGAAGAGGCTTTCAGATCCGGGTCGCAGATTTTAATGAAACTTTGGGAGATGCTTTCTAGTTTTATGTTAATTACTAAATGAATATTAAAGATTTATTCAGACTAAATAATTCACGCTTCAAATCGAAGTTCATTTTTTATATTTTCTTTAAAATAAGACTACAAGTGTTCATAACTCGAGTATTTCAAATCGTTAGACCGTACAACTGCGGCTTTGTTCATCTTTTGGTACCTAAAAGCATATTCCAAAGTTTCATTAAGATCTGTGACCCGCATCTGAAAGTCTCTCCTGGTAAGTTTATAAATTATTATTTATGCATATTAATTTTTGACTTTTTATTATATTATTTATTTATAAATTCTTAAATTAACTTTTATTAAATTTCTTTTAAAAAGGTAAATATTATGTGGAAAAAATATAAATATTGCCTTATGTTAACAATGAATAACTTCTCATATAAATTTTCTACAAGATTAATTTCTTACTAACAAATTAACAAAAAATTTTTTTTTATTCAGAATTTTCATATTTTTAGTGTGATAATAACATAAATATTATACAACTAAGTTAATTTTACTCTATACATACTCTTACATATATTTTTTTTTTATTCTCACTTTTTCTTATCCAACTAATAACTCATTTTCTTTATTACTGTTAAAGATATTAGTTTATTAAATTCTAATATAATTTTTAAACAATAATCTAAGGGTATTGAGAATGAGATAATTTAGATAAATTTTTACTAAATATATTTACAATCAATTTATTTAGAAGCAAATCTTAAAATTATACAAAATGTCATCTATTTAGACTTACGCAAACAATACTGTAACAGTTTTTTTTCACATTATAATTTTAAAAATCATTCATTGAAACTTTTTAAAAAGAAATTAAAGAAAGCAAAATTAGAAAAGATTCCAAAATGTCTTAAAATTAATTGAAAGATCATCAAGGAAATACTCTTGATCAACAAAGTTTTATAGAAAAATTTTTTCTTACTGACACAGTCCGTCAAGACAAATGAATATCAGAATTTATCGACTTTCTTCAACCTAACAAGTGGCACGCGTTTGATATAAATTACCTTCGTAACAAGCTGCAGACTTGTGCAATTGTTACCTTTATGTGCTTTATCTCGAAATCGCTATTCAAATATTGTCTCATAATTGAAAGGGATAATTTATAGCAAAATCATAAAATTTATTAAGCATGGTATTATGAACAACAACTTACACAGTTATTACAAAATTATGAATAGCTAAATTAGATGAAAAAACATGAACATTCATAAAAGTCGCTCTTGCAAAAGTAAAATTTACAGTTTAACTTCTAAATCGGTCTCTAGAATTGATTTATAAAAGTTAACTGTGTGTACTCTTACTGTATTGACATATTTCCTTGAAATTCTTTTTCATTAGTAAAAGAAATTAACAATTTTATTTCAAAGTAAGTCCGTTTAATATTACAGTTTATTTGATCAGGTATGTAATTTTACAATATTTTAAAATTGATTTTTAAAGGGTATAATGCACTGATACTGTCCAAAACTTTATTAAAAGATAATATTGAAATATCAAATTCTCAAAAAAATTGAACTATAGCCTCTCAGCTTATGCAATATTACATATGTATTCCATATTAACATGGTTAAATAATTATTACTTTACTATTGTTAGGCTTTTATACAAAATATAGTGTGAGTTAGATTATTATGTAATTCATCAATTTATCATCAAAATTTTTTAACAATTGTTTATTTTTTTAAATTTTATTTCAAACCGGAGGCAAGCTTTGGGATGGCGATAAAATTTGTGAAGTGGCTGTATTGAAATGTATTTTAAATTATATTATTCAGATATATATGTATACATGCGCGCGTGTGTTGGAAGGAGGTGTCAACGTGTGTGTGTGCAATTTTGAGTTCATATACTGCCTACTAGGTACTTTTGTTCGCTCTAGTTTGAAATCACTAAAACTTTTAAGTTATGTATCTCAAATTAAAACTTTAAATTGTCTGTCTTTTCCAAGATAAATTTTTGAAATAGCTGGAATCGTTTTTATTTAAATCAAGCGATTAGATCAAACAATATTAATGATAATCTTGTGTTTGTGTCATTTAAATGAAGTTCTACCACCTAACTATTGCAGTCTTGCGAGCGGACGAGCGTAGTCGCCTTATCGTCATTAAGTAAAAAAAGTATTCGGTAATATTCGAACTCCCTGTAGAGTATTCAATTATTGTAAAATTCACTTCTTATTTGAAGTGTGCATCAAATAATGGTATAAGACTCTAAGCGCAAAGCATTAGCACGGCTCAATCACATCGCCAATGCATCCAGTCCATCTATGGTGATTCTTGATAGTTTGTGCTATTAATTAATTTCAATCTATAAAATTAACATAAGAATTCAGGTATATAGATCCTCCCACTTGTCACTTTGATCTTGGAATTATATCTACCAGGCTGATTATTATTTTAATGATTAATAAAATATAAATCGAAAAATAAAAATAAAATATATTTTTGACATTCTGTGCGCGAAGCTCGATTTCTCGCACATTCAAACAAAAAGGCATACGCTAAATCTCGCTTTGTGCACATTGTATGAAAAAAATACGATTCGATACACGACCGATAAGATGCTTTCAACCTCGCGAAGTCATCTTTGTCATCCTCGCTTCGCGTAGCTACAAACATCGCTGCAAGGCTAAAATCACTTTCATGCACTACTATTGAAATGTATTATTCTTGCACAAGTATCGAAATGCACTATTTTAATTTCACTTTATTAGAACTCAAAATTAAAGTACGGAATATGTTGTTTCTTTATGAAACTTCTCTTCAATTACTACAGTTATGCTTCTGTATAGCAAATTTTAGTAATACGTCCAAATTAAATCCTATGTTAGTTTTGGTGTAAAATATTTTTTTATTGTCTGACTTAATTAATTAGTAAAAGTTCGAGAAACTGTTTAAATTATCTCCATAAAGACTTATGAGAACATTATAATTTGTTTCATGCTTATCAGCAAAGTATATATTTTTAATAACAACAGTAGAAATATTCATTATACAAGAAATTGTATGGTCAATAAAAAAAACAGCTTGTGTTGAAGCATAATATAAGTTGATTGATTGCTCATTATTAGAAAACAATTATAAAGTCGTTTATTTTTTCTTATAATAGTTAATAACAGTTCCGTATTTTTTGCATCATGTACTTTTCAGATTGATTGTAATTTACTGTATTACTAAGTAATAATTGCAGTTGCAAGATTATTTAAAAATTAACAAACTTATCTTGAATTTGAAATTTTAATTAGCCTAATGGAACATACTAATCATTATTTTTATTTAACATCGTTGATTTATGATTTTTATACGAAGCATATATTAATATGTAGAGCACGATGAATAAACAAATAATCTGAGCAGAAAAAATTTCCAGTTATTGGAAAAGTCCTAACAATTATCATAATGATACAGCTAGATCATGGCATTATGCATATGCAAACAAATCGTCGTATTATTATATACTATATCTAAGATAAAATAGTAAATAGTTAATTATATCTATTCAGAATATTTACTGTGGCTTAACTAACATGATGAGTATTTCATATATAAGTATAGTAAAAATCCAGCTTTGAAATAAAAAAGCTCTTTAAAAATAAGATACAACTTTTCTTTCTCATCATCTTTCGTAAAAAAAATTAACTGCATTACTTTATATATATATATATATACTTAAATACTATTCTAACTTTTAAATATAATATATACAATATATCATATTTAATAGAAAATTTGAAAATATGAAACTGACAAAATTTATTAATTGTTATTTTTGGTACTGTTGGTTTTATAAAATTGTTGTAAGAATATTTTTTATAGAAAGTACTGTAAAGAATATGGCTGAATGTTCGAAGTTTATAATTTACAGATTTACTTTCGATTAATGAACCAATATACACGACTTAAATGATTTAAAAAATCTATCCTATTACTTTTTTGTCTTGCTTAATAATCACTGTCAAATATGGTTGATAATCTTCAACATTACAAGTAAACTAGTTACTTTAAATATTTCACTTACGTATCGCCCGCGCATTTAATAATGTATCATTGAAGCGTGACGAAGGCGCGACGATCGCGTAATAATGCGGATTAATTTCGAGCGCTTATTCCACGTATGCACGCGTCTTTATTCAATAACCAAGGAATCGATATTGCTTGGGTTAATAATTGTTAATAACTGAATACGATTTAATTAAGCACGTGAAAAGATTAATTATTAATAGCGCGACAGCCGCCGGCCGATTTGCTTCACCGTATTATAATTACATCCTTATTCGATAAGTACATCCGTTTCGTTTGTTCACTGTATTGGTATGATATTTATGTCTTTCAAGAGATCATGATCTACAAAATTTTGCAAATTACGTATTAATAATTGTAGAAGTTTCCAATTATAATTTTTTATTCGTTAAATATGTCCAGAATATATTTATTTTCACGCAGTAAGTATAAGATGCCTTTTCTAACTCTAAGCTTATCTATTTAACAAAATCTGCATCAATAAGTATTGTTAAATTAGAAATTCTCAAATTTAAAATAGAATTTATTTAATATTATAATTAAGAATTAATTTTAATTTAAGTTTTTTATACGTATATAAATAGAAATTTACACTTTTTATAAAAAATCTTGATTTAAGATATTTTTGATTGTTAATGTTACTTGCTATTAATTATTAATTCCACATATGATTATGATTTATCAATCATTCTTTATTTACATAATGTATCGCAGTATTTGTTTTCAATAAAAAAAGAAATAATGGTTATTCAGATGAGTAAGGAGCTGGTGATGAATGGTTGTATCAATAATTTATGTATATTTTAAAGTTTGAAGTTTAAATCTGTTAATATTGAAATTTTTTATAAATATTTTTAAAAATATTTTAAAATAATTAAGATCAATTTTAAAATGTGTTTGATACTTAAAAAGTCATCTGAAAACTGTAACGTTCAATTACGTTAAATTATTTTATGTAGTAAACAAATTTAAATAAAAGTAGTTTTCTAGTGAATTACAATTTTTGTTCATTATTTTGGTTGTGCCATAATTAGATTGAGCAGACTTAACAAAGGCTGAAAAGTAGCAACGCAACTACACTTCTCGATTAATCCCAATAGCGTGAAAACTGGCTGATAAATTGTCATTAATAGAGTGATCCAGTTTTTTGTTAACAATTATAACGCCCGGCGACCACACCTCCGATGCAAGGTTAGATTTTTATCGTGCACGTCATACAGCAACTTCAGGAATATCCAACATTTCAAAACTGCATGTTGTACAAGAAATGCTAATTTTTATATTTTTGCAATTTATTATTTTTGCTTTAGATTATCATGATATGAAACAAAGCAAATACTATTACTTTTGTATTAATAATTACAAAAAAGTTTTTCAAACATTCTGAAAAATATTTTTAAAATAGATTCGTAGTTCAAAATAAGTCCTATGATAGTAAGAAAAAATGATTAAAAATTCATTGAAAGTCGAAATACAATATTTTGAAAATGTGCCTGATCAATATGTATGTACATACTGTAAATTCCTGAATCTATTTCATCAAAACTAATCTATGAAAATTTATTTATTTATTGTTTCTTATTGTCAATTAAGGCTAAAGAGGTATGCGGGAAATTTCAATAAGACATGAAGAATTGATTCCTGATCCTTAAAAATAAAGTTTAGTGCTCATTATTCTATCAAATAGGTCTCTTTTTTTATACACTATACCTATCGTATCTCTTAATCTCAAATTTGTACTGTTTTTTAAAAAAATTATGCCACTTTTATCGATTATATTATTCTAAATATTTGAGTTTTAGAAACTAGACAAAAGTATACAAAGTATTTACATATAACTGAATACTATTATGTAATAAAATTACATTTATAAAGTTATATTAATGGTAATTTTTATTTATAATATTTATATTTATAATCTTTATGTCAAGTGGTATTTAAAAGTCCATAAAATGGTGGTATTCTTTTTTTCACTCATGATTGGCTTTTTTTTATAATCCTGAGTGTTTAAAGTATTAATTTCTTTTTCAAATCACCTTGCTTTATCATTGGTGATTTGCAAATTTTAAAGTCTTGTCACGCCTATAAAATAGTATTTGTATATATATATATATATATATATTTTCATAATGTGTATAAATTCTTTCCAGTTTATTCGGAAATTTGACTAAATGTAAAACAAAATTTCTGTTCTTTAAATTACAATTCATTGTGCGCAACGTAAATAAATGCTAGTTTTTTCTCTCCAAAGCCAGAACAAGAATACGGTTTTAGGAAAATCTATCATACGCACCGCAAGCTAAATCCTTCGTCATTCTGCTTTTTATCTTTTTTCCCTCGACAAGTACTCACCTCGCTCAGGCGGATTATTCTATTTTCAAGCAGCGGATATCAGAAATTTCCTATTCTAGAAAAAACTGGGCCAAATGCAGGCACATATAAAACCGTATTATACGGAAAAAGACAAGATATTTCTGCAGATTTTTCACTTACTATAGTTCTATAAAAAACAATCTTTGTATAAATATTTTTTGGGTTATCCATTATAGTATTTGTCTTAGAAACAATTTCTTTTTTGATGATTTAAAGATTTATGAGAAAATTACCCCATGTAAGCTTTATTTTTTCCTTTTTTTTCATAATTCTCTTTTTCCAGGGGTAATTTTTCAGCATGATCAATTTTTAGATGAGTATTTTAAACTACCTTTAAAATCTGGAATTAAGAATTGCGAATATAGAACAATAATTTTATCTAAAGAATGATACAAACGATTGTCATTATAATAGTACAAAATTAAGAGACCAAATAAAAAAGAATTAAAATTTAAAAGTAAGCTTAAATATTTTATTTCTAATATAATACAATATGTTTTTATTTTATTTTTTTTTTTGTTTTGATAAAATGCCCATTTGAATATTTATTATTTATAAAATTATTTCTCCTCCTTTCTTTAGTAAATCAAAATATGAAAAATTAGTCGAATGCTTTGTATATAAAAGGGTTGATATCTTCAGCAGATTGATCATGGTTTTTTAATATAACTTAAAGTATGTATTGATTTCTAATCTTAAAGAACCATTTGATTTGAATACAAATTATTTATCGATTTGAATAAATTTACTAACAATTATGAAGTAGCTAATAATTCTTACTTTTTTTATGTTGGAACAATGAAAATCTGCCTACACCTTTTCAATTCCAAATATGAAACCAACATTTCATATATTTCAGTTTTGCTAGAAGGATATTTTAGCCATCAATTACAACCCTTTTCTGTAATCCTTGGTCAACTTGCTTGCTGGTCACGTGACTAGCCCATTTTCGCAGCTTTTATACCCTCACAATGCGAGACGACTATAACAAGAGGGCCGTGAGCGATATATTTATGGTTCAGCGCGTACTGGATGGAGAATATAATAAAAACATGAATGAAGTAAAAAGCCCGATGAAAATAGATTTCATTTGTCTTAAACTCGTATTATGGATAATTATGCATAGTTCAGTTGTATGCGCTTTTTGAACTACGATACTGATACATTTAATAATTTATTAAGTTGTTTTATTTATTATAACTAGTAAAAATTATTTTATTTTAAAGATAAGAATGTTATTATAGCAATTAATTATTAATTGGTATAAAACTCACAATCGCTATAATTTTTACCGAACAAAAATACACTTATTTGAAATTTACACTAGTTTGGATAAATATAATTAAGTTCATATTTGGATGATCTACTAAAAAAGTTTACTTATTTAATTCAAAATTTGATGAATTAATAAATATTAGAATTCAAACATTTCTTTAATTATTTAAAATTAAAAAAATTATCTCCACCATCTCTACACTGTAGAAAAACAGCACCCAATTACACATTTTTTGTGTAATTTGAATTATTAATTAAAAATACACAAATAAAGTGTAGTTTTTCGACAACACATTTTTATTAAGTTTTGATCACTGTACGACGCAAAGCATATACTATGCTGTGTTGTCATCGAAAAACTAAAATTGTATACGAAATTAAAGTTTAACTATTCTTTTTAAATACACTTAATGTTTTATATTTATTTTTTAAAGGTGAACTTATTTATTTGAATATTTTTTCTATTAATTTCATTGTGATATTATCAAGAAAATTTTCTTAAATAAGGATTATAATAAATATAAGTAAATAAATAATTATTGGCAAAATATTTATTTAAAGACATCTTCATTCATTAAGTTTTGTTAAAAAGTATATTCAGTTCACTAGAAAATATTCGGTTACTTTAACCGATTTCTCTTTTACTGTATAAAACACATCATACGATTTTGTATTTGGATAATCTTTCAACTTTGCAATTATTATATTATTCATTGTTTCTATTGAAAGTTTATAAATTACAAATATCATACTTATGTGTGTTTATAAATTAGTTCTTGATCTTACTACACATAACTCAAAATTTTCAATAGTGTGAGGATAAACGTTTCTTTCAAAGATTGTTTTTGTATTACCTATTACAAAAAATTTTAGTACTATATTCCCAGAGGATCGAATGCAGAAAATGAAATCTGCATTATCCGCATCAAGAGAAGCTTCCCTTCGGCGAGGGTAATAAATGTCGAAAAGACAGAGAAACTGAGAGTAGTACTTCGATGAAATGAAAGTAAGCGGATTTGTCGAGGAGATTGACTTCTTTTTTTCATTCTTACTGTCTTTCTTAATTAATCTTTATACGAGTTCTATATTTTTTCTTCCAATCGATTATCCTTGTAATAGATTTTATAAGGTATCATTATGATTATATAAATATATATATCTTAAGATAATTAATATTGTTATTACATACATTAATTTTTTACATACTTATTAAATATTCACAATTCATATATTGCTGCATATACCGATGATTATGAAAATATTCTTTTATTAATGGAGTATATATAATTGTATATATGTATATATATGTACACATTAAATTTCATATAATGAGCAACTCTTTTTAATATTTTGATAATTACTTAGTATTTACATGCGCAAAATTTTATGCAATCTAATTGTGGAAAAAATTACATATACCTGTAGCGCAAGCTTCCGCCATCTACGAATAATCAGATGAACTCATGTTAAGAGAATTGATGGCAAGGTAGAGCGACATTTCTTAGAAAATATCGGTAGAGCATTTTACCTTGTTAAGTACGTGGCTCCCCCTACTATAACCAATTAAAACTACATTTCCAATATATATGTTTTTCATATATTTTAACGATTAGTTAAATTAAAAATGTATTAATTACCTTTAAAAAATTACTTTTAAATAGCACAAATAAAAATTGAGTTTGCAACAGCAACAAAACTAAATTTTTTTCTTTTTATTCTTTTATTTGTTCATTGAAAAGCCCTAATTTAAAATTGTAAAGACATGCATGATAATATTTTCCAATTTTCAAAACTTTGACTTTTCCTGGTATTCCTTTCTTTCTCGATATATGTGACCAATTTCGGGATTTTTAGATTTTCCATATTTTTGATTTTTTTCGAAATTTCCTAATTATATACTAAATGTTCTATAAAACTGTATTTCAACATTGTTTTTTTTTCAATTTAACATCTTTGTTATGATTTTTTAAAATATATTAGCTTATTTTGAATATGTAATAAACTTTATATATTTGCAAATGACCCTTATCTCTTTTATTATTTGTGTTATTTTAAAGGGTTTTACCGTATTCTATTACTTCTTTTATAATTTTCGTTTTTTTTTTATGTATTACTTTTTTTCATTTTTATGTTACTTACCTCAATTAATTTGACGTTGCTTTTACGATATTATGCGATATTTTTACTATTTTGTGTACAAAATAAATTTTAGACTCACCTGGATGACCCTAATTTTTCTTATTATAAGTTATTTATCAGGATTTGACGTTGTTTAATCACTTTTTACGCCATTTGTGAAGATGTTTACGCCACTTTTCTGTATACAAATTTTTTATATTTTCGCTTATTTAGAGTATTTACGGAACTTTCACTGGATTTGACGTTATTTAAAAATGATTTTTTTTACGTGTTTAAGTTATTTCTTTTAATTTTTATTATTTTTATTGATTTGACGTTGCTTTTCCGTCATTTCGGAAAATTTTAACTATTTTTAGGTTAAATTCGGCGTTTCAAGTCAACTTTATTTGTGGACTTCTAGGTTATATTTGTTTATCTTTCGGAGGTATTCTTTAACATTATTGAGTTATTTTTCTAAATTTGACGTGATTTTTCGTTATTGAAACTTAAATTTGCTAATAAAAAACGTTGACATTCTAAAAATATTTAGTAGTGATCGGAACAATTTTCTTTCCGATCGAAACGTCGTCTCGTTAATTCATAATCTACATCCACGTACATCTGCAATATAAACGTTTAAAAATAAACTCTTATGTTACCATGTTTATTGTTCTTTTCGCATTTTGATTAATCGTTACGTTTTCTTATCGTGGCAAAATAATCATGATTTGTAAATTTTTTTCTTATACTTAACTGTTATACGTATACACATTCGTCATGAGGTTCGCGATTCCATTACTCTGCGCTCGACCTCTTCAAATTAACAACAATGTGTATCTACCGCAGTGCAATAGGCTTCCAGAAGTGCGGAATAAACGGTAATGGTTGCTTTCTCCACCTCTGTACATAAAGTCGAACTAGGTGAACCAATGCAAGATATGGGAGTGTCCACTAAAGGGGAGATTATTTGGATTACAGACATTAAAGAAAGTTTCGTATAAGGTTCAGAACTATAACTAGATAAAAATCCAAGTATTAGTATCTAACACTCAGTTTTTTAAAATACAGTACGTTGTTCATTTCCTGATTTTACAGATTTCGGCATATTATTAAACTTAAATATTCAGAAAAAATTACTTTCAGTCTTTCTAAGCATTTAAAATAATCAGAAAAAATAGACAGCTTACAGGCTTGTTCAGTATAATGTCGGTATTGTAACAAAATAACGCGTTAAGTTAAAATCATAAGGACTCTAACGAATATAAAAATGTTGCAAATTTCAGCCTTACTGCTCACAAGCGGTCGCGTTGATGGATCGAACAGAGCGAGAGTAAAGCGTGGCTCTACTTGTTCCGTATTAATCAAGTTGACGATGATGCAGTGGTGCGATCATTATAATTGCACGTACGTGACTGACATGCTTTCGAGCTTTAACGCGCTCGCATTTTATAGTGCGATATTCAACTATATACGAGCGACTTTCGAATAAACGTGAAAGCTTTTGTTATTGACGCCCTGTCGGAGAGAGTTTAGGATCCAATTAAACGCGCGTTATTCCGACGTAATAGTTTTCAAAGGAGTTAATTTTCGGAGCTCGACATAATTAAATGCGTCGACGGGGTTTGACGCTTCGTCAGTTTTCCGGAAGCGGTTTTATTTCGTTTCATAAGTAGATTTGGTTGGCCGCTTGTGCGCGAAATCGAATGCGTTCAGGTATATTGTTGTGGGATGCAATTACGTTGAATTTTTTGATCAGATAGAAGAAGCTTTCAATAATGGAGTATAGATTTTTTTTTACAAAATTTGAACATCTATATATTTTTCAACAAAATAAAAGAAACTGTTTCTCTAATATATCTGATGCATTGAAGTATATTTTAGGTGCAACGCTAATAAAGGAAAGGTTGCTAATATAAGGTTAATAAATATTAGAATACCAAAAGTGGCAATACATATGTATATGTAAATTTGTAAGTTTTTGTAATGCATTAGCAGCGCTTTCACTAATTAGTTGCAATCTTGACATCGCAAGCCTCAGTGGCAAACGCCACTGAACTGTACTCGACAATAGATTTGTGAACTGCATCGCATCGAAATTACGAATCTCCTGTTTTTCAACAGAAGAAAGTTTGAAAATCATAACGTATTCCAAAATCCCGGCTGTAATTCGCAGTTTCTTTGAAGTGAACTATACACTGAAGATAAATTGATTTTATTGAAAATAAAGGTTATATACTTGGAAGACACGACTTACTGAACTGTTGAACCGATGCAGCGGTTCTTCTTGTATGAAAAAGAATAATAGAAAGCAAGTTTAAATACTTTTTGCTTAAAACTTTACATTTGACAATGGATGTTGATTAGTCAATTTTATATTCTCACAGAATTCGTTCTCACACTTGTAAACCAAAAACGGATTTTATATGGCATTACTTAAATTTAATTAATTATTTTATCCTCAGACGCTGAGGAAAATACTTAAATCAATAAATAATTATGAAATTGTTATTAGCACTGTATTCTGGTTTTGCTCTTTTTTTCGACTGGTTGCATTGCGAGTCATATTAATTGTATACACTTTCATATATCAGTCAGATCCAAATGATCGACCGTTTTGCTAGCCACCTGATTTCTATTTCACGATTTAAGAATACTCTTTCGCTAAGGGGTAAAAATAAAGGGTTTCTTGAAAGGCCTCACATATTATTAAAAATATTTTTTACATAAAGTTATCAAAAAGGTAAATAAAGACAATTATCTCCTTAAATAAAGTCGATTATTTCGTAAACTGTGACAAAACACTAATATGTAACAAATATTATTGAAATTCAAAGCTAAGAAAAATGTTCGAATTACATGTATTCGTCTGTTTTTTGAGATTAACGTTAAATAACTTTTTTAAATCTTTGAAAATCTCAATTTTTTAAACGAATTTAGTTTTCTTATAGTTTATACAGAACATACATCTATTTTTTACCAAAAAATATTGAATAGAACTATGAAAAATATGAAAATGTATAAAATAAAAACGGATGCTACTGTAAGAAAGCCTTTACACTAATATATTTGAAACATTCAATTTTTAAAATTTCTGATCTTTGTTTTTTGATCTTTAATCTACCCTAATATTTTACCAAGATTATTGTATAGACCCTACAAATAATATACTTTTAGTTTTATGTAATATAATTTTCATCTTCTGTTTTTTTATCTTCATTTACAAATGTTAACAATAAAGGTTTACAATTTTGAGAAGTGCAGATATATGTTATAATTTTCTTCCATTTTTCTATACATATTTTAATTATATACTATCAGCTTATAACAGGAGTATAAATACTGTACACTTTCCACATTACTGTTTCAAAACATTTTAAATTTTAAAAATGATTATTGAAATTATACTATCTGCAGTTGACTAATCGATAAGAATGAGAAATTTAGAATAAAATAATTCTATCCTTTAAATTAGTTATGACTAGAGGATAAGCGCGCTACGCGCGCCTCGCAATTTGTTGATAGGTTATTTTGTAATCCAAACTAAACTTCTTCTGTTTCTGAAGCTGTCGATCGAGTCAAGTTCGAG
>UELX01000310.1:0-90105 GCA_900480035.1 Eupelmus urozonus | reverse complement strand
AGCTTTGGCTAAGCTCTCTTATGTCCTGTCCAAGTCAGAATGGGACATCGAGACCAAGCGGCAGATGATGGAAACGAGCTTACGCGGCGAACTGACTGCTGGTAGAACGGTTGAAATGCAAGATTGGGATTTAGTTGATGCTGTCGCTCGATCCTTGCGAGTGAGCTCACCTCTCGAATTAAAAGAGCTCGGTTCTATCCTCTTCCCCGCGATGTTTAATGCTGCCGTTCTTGCTAAAGATTTGCATAAGCTTGATTCGCTTAAAAGTTATGTAAGTTTGGATTTTTATTTTAATAATTGCAATTACAACATTTTTATTCAATGTCAATATATTTATTATATGTGAAGATATAATTTTTTATTTTTGTATAACTATTTGATGCTGATTAGGGAGCAGATGTTTCTCAGCCGAACGCAGATGGTAGAACAGCTTTACACATTGCTTGCGCAGAAGGGGATGTTACAGTCGTCCGTCATCTTTTAAAAATGGGTGCAAGTGTGCATGCTAAAGACCGATTTAATCGAACACCACTAACGGATGCTATGGAAAATGATCGTCATGAGGTAACAATTAATATTTAAAATAGTTCTTTAAGTATCTAGAATAGTCGGTTTACTGAATGACATCTTAAAAAATAATATAAATAATTTTTATAATTTTTCAAATACGATACTTAAAATTAATAATTTCTAAAGGTCATAAAACTACTACTACAGTGCGGGGCGCATTTGCACGAACGAGGCCGTCAAATCGGTGAGCGTATGTGTACCGCAGCAGCTGCAGGTAATCTTACTCACTTGCGCTCCTATCACCTAGCTGGTGCCGATATGTCACAAGCCGATGTATGCGACAGAACGGCTTTGCATTTAGCCGCTCTCCACAATCATCCAGAATGCGTTAAATTTCTCTTAGAGCATGGTGCTGAGGTTAAAGCAAAAGATATGCTCGGTAATACGCCTGCCCAAATTGCGCGTGGCACTGAATCCCAAAAGTTGCTCAAGAAATAATTGGTAAAAAAAATATATGATTGATCGTACTTTAAAAAGGATTAATTGAATTTTTAGTCAAAAAAAGTTTGTATATTTGGCTAATAATGAAATGCTCTAAGGTAAAGAAAACATAGGAAAGAAAGTAAATTAAAAATGTTATAATTTCAGATTAGATAACAGTAGATATCCAATGAGTTTTATTGTGTTATATAAACTTTTTTGTTTGTTTTCAAAGTTTTTCAATTATAATCAGATATTAATATTGATTTTTAAAATCAATTTATATTTATTTAGAAGGCGCTATCGTGGGCATGCTTTCACGTTTAAGCCATTTTCTATAAAAGTTTTAACATTTTATCTCTATTTATATCGAACTCTTAACAAATTTTTTTTTTCATGATCTAATGAGTTATGATGGATCGCTATACATACTGAAAAACGTGATCCTGAATCTCAGTTTTTTGGAGCACTCTCTGCACAAAGATTTAGAAAAAATTAAAATAATTTTTATAATTATATATTCATGTCTAAAGAGACTTGCGTAAAGTTTTATAAATTAAGAGTTTATTACAGAGCCAAAAGAAAAAGTTTGTAAAATCATGTTTTAAAACTAGAAGAATTATCAAAAGTACACTGTTCTTAGTGAGCAAACGAAAGTTAAGTAAAATGTAGCTATCCCACGTTTTATTGTAATTTTTTCTCGCACTCAAATTTAAGTACTGAAGTGACAACTTTTATGATAATTTATCTCCCTTTCTCGCGTTTTCTCCAGACGTGACGAGTACTGTTTGCGTGGGCGGTGTCGCGTGTTAAAATTTCACGCTCAGTGGTTTCGTGAAGCAAAGGTGATAATGACAATGACGGTGTTGGATTGGAGAAGCGACGACAGCGAGATCGTTTAGACCAATTATTTTTCTTTATTTATTTTTGCGTAGTATGTGTATGAGTTTATACATACATGAGTTACTGGCGCAAGTACAAAAGTGAAATTTCATGCTCGTATTATGTGATGTAAAAAGTACGAATTATCTTATGTTTGAAATTTTTAGCTGCTGTGTAAAAGATTCGTATAAGTTACGTGAGATTTCTCTTAAAATTTTGTATTTCAATTGTGATTAAGGTTTGTTATTGACAAAAAATTAGTCTTTGAACAAATTGATATAAAAATTTAGTCACTACTAGTAGAGATCTGAGCTAAATGAAAAAACTTAGAATTACTTACATTTTTTGAACAATTAAAAATAAAAAAAAATTTTTTTTCAGCCTAATTAATTATAAAAAAAAACGACAAAGACGATTAAAAAATATAACAATTTTTTGTTTGTTTTTAAATTTTCTTAGAAAATTGTATATCACATTAATTTAAATTAGTTGTCTAAGTTTTCTCACTATATATCTAAAATTAATAACAACTAAAATAATCTAAAAAATGTTTGTAAATTCCATATTGGAATTATTGTCATATTCCAATTATCGTTAATAAGTTTCCTATAATTTGTTGATTTAAGGCGCAATCTTTGTATGTTACTGCGCATTCTTCTGGGCCTAAGGCTAAGCGACCTTTTTCGACTGCCTCTTTTATCACTGTGCCATTCGTCACTTTTTCAAACCATCTGTGACTGTAAAAAAATTTTAAATATATTTTTTTTTGTTATATAAGCAGTACTTAAATTTCTAACGTATTTTTTATCAGAAAAAGAGTAGTATAAATTATTCATCAGAATTAAAACAATTGTAACTTGTTTCAAAAGTATCTATTAAATTAGCAAATTATTTTAATCTTATAAACTGTATTAACAGTTTATATTATAGTGATTTGTAACATTATCATTAAGTGTAATTTACACGTACATTTCGACAATGATACGCATTATTATAAAAATTATTATCTAATAACAAAAGACTATACAAGCAAAGGCTGTAAATGATTGAAATACTCATATTATAAATGCTTAAATGCAACAGAGTACAAATCACACAATGGAAATAATGTTCGTCAAATGGATTTAATTATCAAACTTACCTGGATAAGCCGTCAATTATCTTGTCCACGCTAGTCGGACTGTCCGAGCGGCTGGCCACTGCTACTGCTGAGCAAACAATGCGTTGCACGCATGGTGACATGCGACTGTCTCCAAATATTACCTCATTGAGTGAATCTCCAAAAAGCCAATAATCGAGCCCTCGATCAGTTCCTAAATTTTATCAAATAATAATAAAGATTGAAAAATTTGAATCGGAGGCATTTAATTGTATTTTATAAAATTTTTAGTCAATAATTATATCAGATTACTAGGTAAACTACTAAACTCGGCTGGTTAAATGAGTTGAATAATAAAATGAATACAATAAATGTAAAATTTTCGAACAAATATAGAATAAAATTAACCATCTGTAAATTATAATTGTATACAAATTTTTGTACAAAAGCGAGCGTAAATCTTTTGCAACAACTGGAATGCAAAGTATTTCAAAGATTCAAAATAAATGCGTTATATTGAAATTACAAAAACAATGCTTTTACTTTTGTGCTCCTTACTGTAATGAGGATTATGAGGATGGTGAGGATGATGGGGATGATACAGCTCTTCTGGTTCCTCTCCTCCGCCGTTACCATTGCCGTTTCCGTTGCCATTTCCGTTTCCATTGCCATTGCCATCCGGAACCTTGGCAACGAATAGAGGAACGATGAAAGCAGATAGGGCCATAATCACACCGAAAACTGCCAGAGCTCTGGTATTGATATTCAGTAAAGGTAGTGCTGGCTTATGGTGTCCATTGCCATTACCGTTAACCTGTCCCTTTCTGTCGTCGAGAGGAATCGATAAGAATGGTACTGATAGATCCAAATTTATCTATAAGAAGTCATTATATTTATTATTAATTTTTAGGTAATAATTATTTAGAATTATTCGAACAAGTATCTGATAACCGAACGTCTGACCAAACAATGCTGTTTCTACTGTATCCGTACATTTGAACCTAGTTCAATAATTTGGTAGTTAATTAACGATTGATTTAATATTTTACAAAAGAGTTTATAAGATTGGAACATAATTATTGAATTTTTATTAAAAGGGTTATTAACGAAAGACTAACTAGTAAAGTTAGTATAGTCAATCGATCCTTTTTTTACAAGTTATTTTTTATTATTAAAATTTGATCACAACTTATTTACAAAATTTACAATTTAGTACAATTATGATAAAAATCCTCTAGCTGTCTGTAATTTAGCTGTGTGACTAATACAGTATACACTTACATCGATTTTTCCAGCTTCAGAATCGAACGAAATCAGTCGCGGCTTGCGACTTGATACAAACGGCGCTGCATTCAAATCTTGTCCATTCGCCGTAGTAAAAAGATGACCCCAGATACAAAACAACATTGTCAACAAAATAACTTTTTGCTTTGACATTCCAACGCCAAGTTCTTGCACCTCCTGAAGCATACCAAAAACAGAGTCTTATGTTTATGTTGAATTATCACAATCCTTAACTATTAGCTTCTCAAAAAAAAAAAAAAAACGTTAAAGCCAAACCAATACTTCGTAATAACGAGCATTTAAAAAAAGCTTTAACCGTAAAACCAGCACTGCAATCCGTCAACACAAACAAATTTCACCTGCGACAAACACCGGCCACTTCCGATGTGGCAATTACTAGCCACTTAATTATTCAAACAAAACAATAAGCTTATCTCTCCCGCGCGTCTCTAAAAAAGCCCTAAGAGAAAAAACTCGCATCCGGCTCTAATTACTCCCGATGCACAGAGATAATCAACGACAAAAGACAACATATGTCACACCTTCATTGTATTAAAAAAAATCTGTATCCGGCTCCTCCGATTTCGTCGCGCGACACCTCCTCGATGATTTAGCGGCTTCGACGCGGCGGCCACGACTTGCTAAAAAAGTCAGCCGCACGCCCGATATGTATAGCCCAGGCCAAGCAACCCTTTCTCTCTCCCCGCGAGGAAGCATAAGCGATGTTTTTTTTTTAATAGCCGCGCCGACGCTCGGGATTAATGATCCTAACTACACGCGTTATAACCGCCGAGCTGTTTTGCCAGTTTTCACCTTCCGAGTTTTAAGTATAGCTAAAAACTTCTGCGAGACTTTCCTCGCCGCGCTGCTCTTTCCCTGCGAGCGCAGCGCGCCAGAACGGACACCTACGCGACGCGCGTTCATTACCGTCGAGCCGCTACTTTTTCCTGATGATGGATTGTCTCCTTCGAGGATGGAATGACAGATAAGCCGCGTGACTCCGGGAGCCGGAAATTCGCCAGCTGGTACTTAGCCCGGGAAATTTGGCGCTTGCTGGATGCTTCCGTGATCGATGATCTTTTTAGCTGGCGATTTTTCTTTTTCGCTCGTTAGTGTTGCGCTGAATGGTTTTTTAAGTTTGGAGGAAGTATAGGATGTTTGCCTTATCGGTTTTGGGATTTAGCGCCTGATTTTTGGGGGTGAAAGGATACATTGGGCGAGGGCAAATTCCTGAATTTTTTGAGTAACTTGGTATTTGTACTGATTAGAGCTGTTTATTATTAGCATTTCTAAACAAGTTATTAAGTTTTATAATTGTCTCCATAATGAAATTTTTTAAAGGGGCTATAAAGTTTAACGTCCATTTTTACAATTCATAAAATGAAAAAAAGATCATCTGACGAGAGATACAAGACTTTTCATTTCTAGAAAGTACAAGTGCCACGCACGAAACAAGCGGCATGAAAACGAGAATGAAAGTCCTCTTTAGTCGGGAGTCAACAAACCGCGAGGCGCAGCGACAAATGCGCTTGGCTATAAAATTGGGGGAGAAATCGGCGAAAGAGCTGCGAAATGAGCGCTAAAAAAAAATTGCATCGCCGATTTACTCGCTCTCATGTGCATATGAGAAATTAATGAATTTTACCAACTTCTACTCTCTCGCCTATCGTGAAAAAAAATGCCCATTTTCGCGTACTTTGCCGTACGTGAAATTGCTCCTTTTACCACTTTCGGTGGTTTCGTTACACTACGCACCTCTGATTATTGCGCGCGTTTAATTTTAATAGATTTCAAATAATGCCTGTTAGAAGCCAAATTGCAAGCTGCAATTTTCACCTGTAAGTGTGGCAGATACGAATTTGAGATAGAGGATTTTCTTGTTTTACTCGGTGAGTCTGACATTGGATGATATCAGTTTTGAGGATTTCGCAGAAAGTTGTGGTTTTGAACATGGGTACTTAAAGAATTTTATGATAGAAACACAACGACGCGATCTTTAAGGCCTCAGTCTTCTTTATGAAGTGAATCGGAGAATGCGTTTTGAGGAGAAGAAATAAATCGGTCCTTTCGGAAACATATATGATTGAGGTAATTGTATTATTAATGCCGATATGTATAGATTACTTAGCTGCCATTCTTTGTATTTAAATATAAAAGGCATTTTTCAAATATTGTTACAATCGCAATAACATCAATTTTTTTAATAAACTTATTAACATTTTGTAAATAACTAGCTATTTTCATAAATTGAACTTCTATTTAGGAAATATACATTTCATCGACTAATTAGTACTGCAATAAATTATTTTTGAACAAAGGTCATTGCAAGCTTCATAATTAAATGTGTAGTAATGGTTATTTTTGTAACAATGCACTTATGCTAAAATATAGTATTCGTTTTTAATGTCAAAGTTTGCAAATTATTAATTTTAAAAGGAAAATTGAGTATCATAACATCGTTTCAAATTATTGTTTTTAAACTTATTATGCCTATAGAAACGATATGGTGATATTCGAATTTCCTTTTTCCAGCCATTATTTACCGACTTTTACTTGTATCCTCTTCTTAGAACTCATAAATCCTCGTAACCAGCAAATATTCAAAACTCCTTCCGACTCCTCGCACCATAAACGAAAAACTCCCATTAATCACATAATCCAAAATCCCCAGCAAAAAACACCCAACCACCTCTCCCAACGCGAAAAAAAGAACGCCTCGCTAACCCCATTAAAAACGTCTCCTCCAAAACCCCCCCTGTCTTATCCTCGTAACCCATTCTCCAAGACCTCCCGGCTCTCATGTAAATTACCTCTGCAATTATCCTCGTCAAAACTCTCCTCACAATACTACCTCCTACCATTACGCACCTATCCAAATCTCTCTCTTTCTCTCCACAGAAAAGGCGCATTGCATAATCCGGCGAAGAATAAGAAAAAAAAAAAGACCGGAAACGGCAATCTCGCAGAGCGGCATAAGCCTTAACTCGTCCCTCCGAGCTTTTCAGCTGCAGTGTCGCAAAAGTCGAATTATTTCGGGATGCCCCTTAGCGGAGAATTCCGCGGAAAAGGCGAGCTAGCGCGCCGGGCCGTTACGCATCGGCTGTGCAAGTGACGAGCGCGCGCTCGCACAACGAAAGCGAAACCGAGGAGACGCAATTATATCCAGCTTGATGGGGGGACCTCGACGTCGATGTTCACCTGAGATGACAATGCCGCGATGCATGACTATATATAAAGCCGACAGTCGAGGCGCTGGGTGTCTTCAGTTGGAAGAAAGCGCTGGGTTGACGGACCGGTTTTTTTTTGTTTTGGAGAAGGATTTGGGATTGCGCTTTTTTTTGGGTTCGTGGAAAGGTATATTGTTGGGCTTTTGGGTTCGGGGTTAAAGTTTGGGGAGGTTAAAGTTGGATTCTTTCTCCGAGGTGTTGATTTAATTTTTAAAACTTAATAAACTTGAATTTTTTTGTGACTTTTGATTTTTATCGGTACTATAAGTTTTAATCGAATTTAATGTTTGTATAAAATTTTTATCCAGGAATCCCCGCTAAAGTGTTCAAAATGAATTTCGTATTTGCGACAGTAGTCGGACTTCTCGTAGCGTCAGTGTCTTGTGTTCCAAAATTCGATGACGGAGGGTAAGTGATGACTTTAAAATTCTAATTATAATAATAGTTATATCGTTAAGACAATCAAGTTTAATAAAAATATATTTACGTCAGTTTCAAACCTAGTTCCATCGATTACACGGAAAAATCGGCAAAAGCTCAAGACCAAATCGCCGTGCCGACGCAGTCGAGATCTCGCAACGACGCCGATGTCACGAAAAATGGTAACGATCTAACCGACCGGACTCAAGAGCCACGATTCGGATTTACCAATGTTGGCGACAACAGCGTAAATATCTCAAATTTTATTAACGAAAATTTATCGCTCGCTATTCATTATGTAAGGCATGCTGTAAATATAGTCACATTTCTTGGACCTTTGATTTTCGGCAAATCTGAATAAACATTTTTTGCATGACTTGAATTTTTACTTTATATGCGATTCATTTGTTATTTAGTTTATGTAAGAGAATCACAATAACTTCTTCGAAAAACACTATTACTCGTGTGTGTTTTATAAAAATTAGGGATACGGAGGAGTCTCGAGTTATGCGCCTGCAAAAATCGATTTAGGAGGACTTTTGCTTGGAGCTGTTATTGGTATCGGAACCATTCTGATAATACCAAAGTTACTTTACGTTCTCTCGGGATCATATGGAGCTTATGCTAGAAGTAAGTAAATACTTGTTATTTTCCAAAAAATTATCACTAATTATAAAGATTACAAAAAAGCACTATAACAGAAGTTTGAGGAGCAATAATAACATTTTTATTTTCTTAAAAGCCTAAATATAATATTTGAGAGAGTCCCAGTGTTACGTATAAATAAAATTTTTAAAAAAGAATTTATCTTATGTTTTTCATGAAAAAAAACTTTTATATTACGGAATTTTCTAGATTCAAAATATTTTTAATAGAAAAATTTGTAAAAATTTCAACAGATAATCCGCGAAAACATAAGTCACCCCTTTTATATATCCTGCCTAAAAAAGACTATTACTTATTCAATCTATTCGGAGAAAACCCTTTTAAAAGTATAAATATAGAAAGTAGAAATAGACAAGTTTGATAAGACAGTATCATTCAATTTTCATCCTTGTAAATTCCTTTTTAAAAAAAAGTTCTCTTGATATAAAAATTATACGTACAGCTCCGAATCTTCTCATAATAAATTTTACTTATTCCAACGTTAAACCAAAAATCCCACGAAAAATTCTCAACAATCTCAACTCTAACCACTCCCATCACCCCCGTCTAAAAAACGCAGGCGACGACGGCGGCATAGCCCAAGTGATGACCAAACTGGACGACGCCCTGGCCCGCCACGGCATCGACACGACCACCTGCATGCAGCGCGTCGCCTGCTCGTACTCAAAACACGCCGCGGAGGCGATGCGCAACGCAGCGTCGAACGGCTCCGAGAACGAAGTCGACGCCGTCTCCAGCCTCGACAAATTCGTAGCCACGGTCTCGTCCAATCAGATGCTGCGCACCGCGCTCCAGGGCACGGCCATCCAGGAGGCCATGGAATCCGGTAGAAGCGGCCAGAACTGCGCCAGGGTTTATCATCAGTGCGGCTTCTCCACGGAGACGATGTTGGCCCTTTTGGCGAAGATGGCAGCTACCACCGCGGCGGCTAATGCGAAGAGCCAGCCGGCCACTGTGGCTACGGCTGCGTGATGTCGCTGGGAGGGTGGAATGTGTAAGGATCCGAGGTAGTCGAGGTCTTTGCTTTTTTGGTCGAGATTTTGTATTATACTCGGGTCCTTACGATTTTAGGCTTAATCCAGTTTTTTTTTATCGTGTGTTCTTTTATACGTATTAAATTGAGTAGAATGACGCTGAGAGAATTTTTAAAGGAAATTAGCTCATGAAAACGGTAAACGTGTATTAAACAATACGGGAGTTTGAAGAGTTTGAAAATTTATTAGTGTAACACTGTTCATTAACTTACAACAGAAAATAACATTTGCAACGATGTAACGGTAAAATTTAATGATTTATAAACTTCGATGTAATAATCTAATCCATAAATAATTCTTTTAATTTACTGGTATATTAGAAAATATTTTACATTATCAAAATAACATTCGTTTTCACAATGTCATATTTGTGAATTCAATAATTTGAATATTGCTACTATTACAATTTTCAGAATAATATTTACTGCTGTAGAGTCATATTTTTCTAATAAAACCTGATGGATAAAGTAGCTCATTGTACAGTAACACTTAAAGTAAGCAAATAGTTAAAATAATTATATATTTCATTAATTTTACATATACTATTATTTTAAAATAAATCTAAATACACTGTAATATAAATAAAATATCTTGTAAAGCTAATTTAGAATAACAATAATAAGTATTTTCATTACGAAAATTCTCTCAGTGTAAATATAATTAGTACACCAAAATTTTATATAAAAAGATATTTAACAAAAAGAATTGTACTATAAAAATAACAAAAATATTTTATTTTTTGAAAATAATGTTATATATGTAGATTTATCACAACCTGTTACATAACTCAATCTAATATAATATTTTGGAGACAAAGCTGTAAACTTTATCTTAAACCTGCCAATGTGGTGGGTACTGCCATGCAAAAATAAATACGCTGTATTTGCGAATCTCCGAATATTTATGTATGTCAACAATAAAATTAAACATTTTATTTATGTGAAAAATCAGTGTAATAATCCACAGATTATAAATATTTACACAGCTGTATTCTTCATCATACATATTGTTAATTAATGCAAACTACTAAAAATTCTGTATAATTTATATATATATATATATCTTGTAGTCTATGTCGTCTTTTATTTTTGTAATTAGTACAAATATATATATTTTCATAGCCGTCATTATTCGTTATTAAAAATACGTTTTATAAGCCTTATCTAAATCTTCTCAAAGTCTTTTCTAATAAATGCACTTTCTCGCTTTCTTTTTTATAATTATTGTCAACTATAAAAAATAAAACTGAAAACAACAATAACAATGTTGAAATAAAGATCCGCAAACTGATATCAATACCACGGATGTATTCATCATTTAAATTATTCTAAATTAGACAAAAAAGAGGATCATTCTTGAAAGTTATTTAAAATATCTAATCACCGTGAAACGAAAAGGCCAGCAAAAGATATTTGTAGTGAAATTATTTTATTAGTAAAGTTTTCCAGTTATTTAAGGGGATATGCTTCATCAAATAAAATTAATTCATCTAATTCATTAAATTATTTCAATTATGTATATTTCTCATATTTATCGAAATAAACTTCTATTCACTTAGTACTTATGAAAAATTGAACATATTTATTCAATTAATTAATTATTCTAAAAGTGTATAAACATCTTTTTAATTTATTATTGTCATAGAAAATCTATATAAATAAATGATGTTGCAAAATTTTGAATACATTTAAGTACGAAAGATGAATCAATACTTTTTAAATTATTATGTTATAAAGTTTAAAAGGCTCTCTTTATCCCCTTATCTTTAAAAACTGAAAAAACTTTGCCTACATGACCTTCGAAATATCGCACAGATTATATATAAATTCACCCTGCATTGACAGCGCTTTTAAAGATTCAATGATAATCCTTTACTTCAGCCTTACAACTATTTAACAGGTATTTTCTTAGAGATTCAGCTCTATATTCTTTGTAGTATAAACAATAAATTTTTTTTTTTTTAAGAAACTGAAATAAAGGACATTCATTTAATTGACACAATCCATTTGACTATAAACGAGGATGTTAAAAAGTGGTCGATTCAATGAAAAATAAATCGATATTAAAATGTGATTTAGAAAACACAATCTTAATCCGTTTGTGCTAATATGACACGCACTTAATATAAATTAACATCAAATCTAGTGTGTCTACAGCATCTAAATTAACAAAGCCTCTAAAGCACTCAAACAACCCTTCCTTGTCCGAAAGTTAACAATAAATAACCGTCTACTTTTCAACGTCCTCCTTCAAAGCTAGCCTCATTTTAGTCCCTGCGAAAAATTCGTTGCCCCGCCATATATTAAATACTATCACAAAAATAGTTCGTGCGAATGCAATGAGTCAGGAACCCTGTTTCACATATGCAATAAATACATAAACGCTTCGTTATCTCGCTTCCAAACGAAGAAGCGAGACTCGTCAACAGCAATGTGGAATAACAATAATATCAACGACGATTTTCGCGCCATTAGAATCACATAGACAATAATAGTGCGGCGCGCGATCATCATTTCATGTAATCTCGCTTCGGCAGGAGAAGAACGACGCCAGCTGCGACACAAACGTGCCAGAGACTGTGGACGATGTAGTAATTGCGCCGCGTCTGCAGGAAGGCGTAGCAGACCAGGCCGACGAACACGATTATCAGGCCGAGCGGCAGATAGACTAGCCTGTACACGCGCGCCGGATACTGAAGTGTACCTGGAACAGTGTTGTATTGTCGATTAACGATCCGATTAGCTCTCTTGATAATGGATGATAAGACGGCGAGTGACGAAAATGGGTGAAAATAGTATGATTGCAATGCGAGTACGCGTTAATGATTGTGAAATGCTTTTACCGGAATTGCGCATAATGGATTAAGTTTATAACTTAATGCTTCTGTTAATAATTCGAAAGAAAAATAACAAGCTTTCGAAATGAAACTGAATGCATTTGAAAAACACTTTACAATCATCATTCGTGCGATCATTGAAAACTTAATCAGAAATAACAATAAGAAAAAAAAAAAACAATTACTCTTTTGTCTGCATCGCATCGCCCAAGAGGCGATAACGAGGGCGCAGCCGGTGACCGCCGGCAGCAGGAACACCCAGAGCGCAGTGCGGTCCATTTCGGCGCCGACGGCGAGGACGATGACGCCGAGCATCTGGCAGAACGAGGTGGCTCGCTGGCCCATCGAGGCCATCGCCACGAGCGTCACCCAGATGGACAGCAGCGCGTTGTAAAAATCACAGAACTGCAGGACGTTTAGCTGCATCAGGCAGAAGCTGTGTCCCTGTGAATAGAAAATGGAAATTGTATATGAGTTTTTAGCGGAGATGGTGATTTTGAAAGGTTCTTATATGCGGAAGCAAGAATGTATTTAAACGATAGAAAGTCCATTGTCTTTGTTTTAACTGGCTTTAATTATATGTACCGCTAATAGCGAGTCCGCTTGTTTCCGATCACGCGTGCAAAACAGTTATATTCTTCTCGGTGAAGTCAATTAGAGTGTTTCCAAGGCGGTTAGATCATTGGCCGCGCGGAAATTAGCAATTTTCAATTAGCGTCGAGAAGTGCATTTGTTTATGCAATAATTACCGTTGAAAAGGAAGCTTTGCGTAATTAGAAGATAGCACATAATTACAATTCATTATATATAGGAGAATTCTTCTTATTTTAGACTTACTCGTCAAGCAAATTGCAATTTTTTTAATTTCAAACGAGATATCATCACAATGATCGAAAAAAAAGATTGTACAGTCCAAGAAGATATCACACCATATACTTTTTGAGTATATTTATTTAGAACACACAGTCACTAAAATAATCAGACTTGATCTCTAATTAATTTTGCCACCTCATAGACCATGACAAAAACAATATTAAAAAAATCTGCACAAACCTCTTCTCCAGCCTCGCAGGCGTGATAGAACGTAGAGAAGAACATGACCGCCGCGTAGACGATGCTCTCCGTGTAATAAAACCTCCTAATGGCCACATAAATAGCCCCCACGAAAGCCAAATTACTCAGCGTCAACATTAGTAGCCTGGCCAGGACATCGGCCTTGCTGAGCACGTACTCGTCGTCGATGCAGTCGAAGCCCCTGTAGCCGCCGTAGCAGTGACAGGCGGAAAAAATGAAGCCACCGCTCATGTAGTTGACGCACCTGCCGTGCCCGTTGCAGCCGCCCTCGACGCACGGCGACGATGAGATGCTGGACTCGACGCGGGCGTCGCACTCGCGGGCGCAGCTGCACTCCTCGCAGCCGGTCGAATTGCGCGCGCACAGCTCGAAGCAGGGACAGGCTGCTTTTTCGCTGGACGTTTCGTCGGGCTCGCTGCTGCTTTCGAGGCAGTAGGCGCGGATGGTTAGGTGCCAGATACCTGGCTCTGGGTAGGGGATGTGGACGAACTCGGGGCTGCTGCGGTTGGCCACGAAGATGTCGACGGGGCTGGTCGTGCTGTCGCGGATGCAGTTGCCCGTTGGCGTTATCTCGGAGAAGTAGCCTGGAAGGAGAGAGCTCGAGTTGGTTTTGGTTTTGTTGAGCTGCTGGGTACAAATATAAATGCGAAATTTTCGCTTTTGTAGATCGTTTGTTATTTTGGAAATGCTCCGTATATGGACCGGCGAAAGGAAAAAGGTATCGGACAAAATTTAAGATGCCCGTTTTTCTTACAATTAGAAACTGTTAGCTCACAATTATTTCTTTTCAACTTATAGTAAAAATTGGGTATAAAATTATGATCGGGTTATAATGTATCGTCATAGAATCTGCTCAATTCGCTGCGAATGCAAATTGCATATAAAATATAAAGTTTGAGATACTTAAATATTTCCGAGATGTCGACATGTATACCGGCGATCCAGTTTTGACATTCCTGTATGATTCTATTAAAGTACTTGACTCTCTTCTGATTTTGTTTGATTAGATTTTATTAATCGTTCCTAACAATGTTCACCTTATCAAAATCAGTCCTAATTCCATCAAATCACAAGTGACTACAAAAAAAAGATAAAAAGCCAGATCATACCTAAAGAAATACATCCGATAACGGCAATCTCCTCCTTCCTATCCTTCTCATCATCGGCGACCTTCAGGCCCACCGAGAGCGTGCCGCCAATATCGTAAACCGAGCCCACCTTGAACCTCATGACGCTCAAATCTCCAGCCGTGAGATTAAACGGCCCCGGCTTGCTGCTATTCGCCGGCAAGTGCTCGTAATCGAAGAGGAAAAAATCCGGCAGGGTCTTCCTCGTCAAGGTAACTTCCGTCAAGCCAGGGCCGTCCCTGCTGTCGTTCTCCAGGGCGACGGTGAGGTTGCTGGCCGCGCCGGACTCGAGCCGCAGCGTGACGTAGTGCAGCGAGACGTCGTCGCGAGGCTTGAACTCGACGCTGGTCTCGCTCGAGTTGATCAGCTGGTTGGAGAGCCGATCGTCGCCGGTGACGTAGAGGCCGACGGAGCAGCTCTCGGCGCAGGTGGACTTGACGGAGAGAGTGGCCTCATCGGTGTCGCGGGGCACGTGGAACTGCATTACGGATGAGTCGGCGGACTTGCTGAGCTCGGCCGTGTACTCGAGGTTGGAGCTGGCCTCGCCGAGGATGAAGACGCTGTCGGCGTACTCGACGGATAGCTCGGCTTCTAGGACGGTGTCGCAGCTGGGCCCGATTCCTGACGAGAGATTGGAATATCAGGATTGCGTTGGTTTTTGAAAATATGGAGTACAGTTGCGGTACTTGGAAAAGGTTGGCAATATATTTTTTTGGGTGGTAGCTCTAAGGTTAGTGAGCGGTGAAGAAAATAAAGATTTGAAAAGATTTGGTTACTGTTTTATTATAAATTTCAAGCTATTTTTTTAATAATAATTCCATATTTACACTATGAAAGTATAGAAAGATGCGACGGACTAGAAAAAACGAAAAAATTTCTATACTTTAAAATTGTATATTATAAAGGTTCACTTGTCCGTGGTACATGCAGTACTTTATGTAACGCAGGCATTGATATTCGGGTTTTGTTGGGCATAAAAAGGGGGGGGGGGGAGGTTAAGTGATCGTTTATAGGCACAGCAAGCTCCGTCATGTTATATTTAAATTTATATTTGATATCGCTTGAGAAGTAAGTAACTCAAGAAAACGAATTAAAAGGCATTTAAATACTATTTCTATTTGAAATAATAAACGTAAGAAAATGATTTAAAAACAACTGTAACACCCGCAAAATTAAATACAACGCATAATCTATTTCCCCAATCTCTATATTCCTCACTCTTACAAATAACATTACAAGCGCATAACACTTACAAACTCCCAATTAATAAAACGACAAAATGAAATGAAAACCCAAGTTAGGGAAACACTTACCCTGCTGCTTGATTTTGCCGCTGTTAGGATCGAACCAGGAACGGTAGGCAATAGCGTACCAGTCGCCCGGCGGCGGCGCGACGATGTTAACGATATGCTCATCGCCGTTGCTTAGGGCTTCGACGGTATAATGACGCCGCCTGTTCTCCAGCAATTTGGCCTCGATTCGCGAGCCATCCGGTCGGACGAACGGCAAGCTGCCGGCCTTGACGTTGATCGTCAGGTCACGCGGGTAGCAGTCGCCTAGACCACCCGTCTTCTCTTCCTTCGCTACAAATCTGGTAATTTTTTGCTTTTTTATATCTGCTGCTGTTTATGCTTTTTTATTGTCTTCACTTATATATTTATCGTTTGTACTAAAGGCAATTGCATTAAATGTAAAATGTAAATTAATATACTTAAATTAATGTAAATATTAAAAATTTTATCAATTATTAAAAAATAAAATATTAATTAAATATTATTAATAAAATATTTACACTACAGCTATAATAATAGTTAACGATATTATTAAGACTTAACTACTTTAGAATTCAATTAAACTACTTAATGTAAAAAAATAAATATAAAATTATCTACATCAGAATATCAAAAGAAACACTTAACAATAAATATAACATTCACCGCGTCAAATAAGGCTCAATAAAGCACAGCAATAAAATTTGCGTAGCTTAAAGAAAATCTTCGATCGTCCTTCTTTTAATTACAAGCTTAACACTCTTCGCCGTGGAAATAGCGCGCAAGTGCAATAAAGCCCGAGCCAGTAGAACCAGCCCGCTATAGCAAGACGCTCTACACGAGCCACCGTTACGCAACTCGTGCAGCATTAAACAGTGCGATCTATACACACATCAAGCTCCCTTTCGTATATACCCAAACGTATACACGCAAATGATCCTTCTTTTCCGCTTCCTTCTCTCGTTCCCCGAGAACGGAAAATCGCGCCAATAAATCGATATTGTATACTCACTTGAATCCGACCGACACGGCGTTTTCCGGCACGTCGAAGTGCACGACGGAAATGTGCCGGTAGGCGAAGAAGTCGGTGAGAATGTTGTCCGGCTGGCCGGAGATCTTTTCCTGGATGCCGGAGGCCGCGACCGGCGACGTGGCGGGACACGCCAGGACCCATGCCAGCAGCAGGACTAGCCTCGCGGCTCTACGAGCCTGTGTGAGCTTAAACATCCCGAGGCCCGCATAACAGGTTGCCTCAGGGCTTGGGGCTGCTATGGGATTATCCACTGTTTTTCGGAAGGTTTGGGAATTAATGATTAGTAATTGTAGAAAGACGTTAGGCATTTTGTTACTTGTTTTTATTGGGTTTATGATGGCAAACATTTTTTTTAATTAAATTTGTAATAAGGTTATACTGTATTTTGTTATTTTCAGGCTTTTTTTTATTGAAGAGCACATTTGTCTAAAATATTTTTAAAAGTCTGCTTGAAAATAATAAAACCAAATAGAAAACGTTGAAAATAATCCGATAGCCCAGTAATACTAATTTCATAAAATCATCAAAAAATATAGCCTACTATGACACTTTTTTCATTCCGACTTATAAATACAGATTCTGGCCTCTGAATCATTAATTTTTATAAGAATTATTGTACCAAATTTAGAAAAATGCTTTCATTTTAGTCTCGTAGGCAATGTTTTATGTTACTCTAACTATATGAAACTTCAAATTTAGCTATTATGAGCCCCGTAAAATATTCAAATAATTTACTAACTTCCTAACTAGCTAACTTTGCTTTATTAACTAGTAAAAGTATGTGGATATTATTAAAAGTTAGTATAAAATAACAACTTTAAATAGATTTAAGCTTACCCCGAGAACGAATTTTGAGATATACAAATTATGTGATTTTATATTACAGTAAATTTGTATATGCCTAGAAACAGTGAATACTGTATTGATATATTATAAAATTTTAATAAAAAAGCATTCTGAAATTTTGGAAAGTAGTTTTCATTTATTAGACTATCCCAAAATAATAATTACGGTCATGAATTAGATAATATCGCCAAATTATTTAAAAATTTGAAGAAAGTATAAAAAAAGGTGAATAAAGGTCATAACTCAACAACCAAATCAGCTGATAGTTATGTTATAATAATTATTATTATCTAGATATTGATAACCTTCGACAAATGTTTTTCGAGCAAAAATATTTTCAAGCCTAAGATCAATTCTATAAAAAATACAAAAAATGCTTTAAACAGCGAGCCAATTTTGTAAGATTTGATGCGCAAAGTATTCCAATATATTTTTTCTAAAAATTCATGCCAGAATATAACAAAATCAATATACATATAATACATGCTATTAGTATTCTCAATTGATTGATTTTAATGTATAAAATATGTTAATATAATTTCTCATTGTAGAGAAATCTTTAATACATGCTTTACTTTGTATAATTTGTTTTAGACAGATAATTTGTAAAAGACACACGATGATAACATCGATTAAAAAAAGTGCATTCAAGCAAAACTACAATTTTAAAAGTATAATTTTATCCAAATTCAAAAAAATAAATTTCAAAAAATTCGTACTCATTTTTTACTCCATCAACAGTACAAACACGATAATCCATCACAATCAGCCGAACCAGTAGTAACAGCCATTACCGTAACCCAACCGTCTGCATCTACTGATCCCACTAAAACTGATCCAGCATCAGGTCCCATCGCAAGCTATCCCCACTTAGCCAACGACTCATGCTTACTAAACATCCAACAAAACACGCACTTTGCGCGCGGACCTTGACATCGATGCAGACACACTGACGTCCGCGCCTTACACCTATCCTCGCGCCGGCAATTCGCGCGGCCGCTCTAACGGACGCAAAACCCGGACTCGTGAATTATTTCGCGTCTCGGCGCGAATCGAATTTTCCCGACGGCTAATTGTTAGTGGCTATTATTTAGAGGCTAGGCGAAAGACGGTCGAGCGAAAGTTTTTAAAGAGGAGAACGGAGGAGCTATAGAGCGGCGTTAATCAGCGGCGATAATAAACGCTCGATTATATCAGGCGGAGAGCGCGGATGTGTGTGCGCAGACGAGGCGCGGGCCGATAAGTAAATGTGGGGGGATTTGTGCGATCGGCGCGTTGACACGTTTTCAGTAGACGAGGTCGTGGAAAAATAGTACTGGAGGCTGGGGGTATGGGAGCTTCGCTGGTTATTGGATGCGTTTAAAATTTATTGCTCGTTTTTGTTATTATATTTTTTTTTTTTTTTTTTAATATAGATTTATTTTTATTAAATTTTATATTTTTGTTTTGTTAGCTAAATTAATTTTTTTGTTTTTTTTTCTTAATGTTAATAAGTTTTTTTTTATTAATCATTAAATTTCGAACGTATATGTTAAAATTTGGTATTTGAAGAATATGGTAAAAAAAATAAATATTGCTACAACTTACTCATAAAATGTTAACATTAAAAGAACAAAGAATTCTATCATCATGTGGTATGAGTATCTATGCATGCACTCGAATAAAAAGTTTATTTAAGTTTGTTAAAGAAATTATGCAAAGAAACTATTGTTAAACTTATATTATATTATTTATTATTTAATATGTTAAAACATTTAAAATTTATAAATTCATATGCAATATTATTTGGCATGAAATTGATCCAGAACTGCTGCATACATTAAAAATTAAAGAAACAAATCAATCTTCCAATGAAACATTAACTTGCATAAAACTAATCAATTCGAAGCGGGGTTAATAAAATCATGAGTAATAAAAAATTCATCAAAAACATATAGCACATTACGTGAGCCAATTCCCATATCGATCGATTATATTTTTATATACCAGTAAAAACATCGAAAAAAACAAGCTACTTACAAGGAGAATATTGTACTTTCGGATCGCGAATTCAAGCCAAACTTTGGAATTTATTTTTAGCTATCGAAAAATGATTATAGCTGCAGGAGTCTATAGTTTAATACTTTGAAAAACTCGAGTTACGGTCATTTTTAGTTAGTTCAAGAAAAATATAGAAAAATTGCTTTTAGTAAAAATTTGTATCATCTATAAAATAAACCTTAAAAAACGAAATCGAATTTATGGAATCTTTCAAATTTTAGAATAAATAGTTCTTATTTCAGATTCAAAATTAGGTTAGTTCAAAGTTAAATAAAAATGTACTAATAAATGTTAAATTTTTGAAATCCAAATAAAGACGACTTTTGATCCACTTTCACAACTCAAATTTTAACTAAGATAGCTGTAAACGTACTAATCAATTTTTTATTCTAAAAAAGCTAAATAAAAGCTCTACCTATTTGCCTCTAGCTAAATTTCAACCTTCGGATCCTTTTTTATAATTTTCCTATAGACCGGACGATTAACACGTTAAGTGGAATCTAATCTTTCACCTAAAGCAACACTAAAAACATCCATAACCCAAAAACACATACCCCAAAGCTCGATCAGAACCCACGAGCCAGCGAGCTTCTCTCACGTCACTCACACCCACAGCGAGCTTTCTCCTTCAAACACACATCCACAACACGAGGCAAGTAAATCTCCTTACGCTAAATCTCTGGCCTACGGCTCTTCTCCAAACAACAGCTCATCTCGTCAAATCCAAAAGTCCCGCGTCCCGGCAGCACTCGTCGTCGCAGTAAGCCGCGCACAGCCAGCCCCAGAGCCCTCCGACAACAACAAAACCGAGCAACAACCAGCCGCAGTCGATGCACACTCGCTTCGCCCAATGCATATACACACACCACAGATATACGAACTGCGAGAGAAAGAGAGACAGAGTCAGACGATATATACGCACCACGTGGAGATGTGGAGTAACCAGCAGCAGCAGCAGCAGCAGCAGCAGTAGAGTAAAAGCGTCCGCGCAGTCTCGCAGCTGCAGGCAACTAGCCCCGGCGATATCAGTCGGAGCCGTTAAAAGCGCGCGCCGCTATTGATCGGGCGTCACGCACACATTGCAGCATGTAAAGCTGCAAGCTCGAGACTAGCACGGCCGGCCGCTCGCAGGCTCGTTTCTCTACTGCGGCGCTTGGCGCTCCACATCGCGAGCCGCGCCGATTCATCGTCCCCCGGCCACTTATCTCTCTTTCTCTCCTTCGATTGCGATGATGAGCTCGTCCGTAGCAGCTGCCTGCTATGTGATGCCCCTACTACTCCCTTATATTTTTAAGTACAGCCGAGAGAGAGCGAGGGACTCGCGAGATGCTTGCGCGCGCCCGAGCAGACTGCGGGATTAGCATGAGAGAATGTCTATGTATGCGAAAGAGCGCGAGGTTTTTCGGACTTGCCGAAAGAAGGAGGCTTGGTGGGGATGTGTGTGTGTGTGTCAGGCTGCGCGGGCTGCTTTTGGAGAACGCGGAGACTGTTTGTTCGAAGGCTGCTTGCGGCCTGGTTGAGCGGAGGATTTTTTAGTTAACGCCTGAATGGACGCTTTGTGCCGCAGCGCGGCTCGGCTTTTTGCGATGAGCTTTTTGAATTATTGTCAAGGATTTGCGATTGATGAGAAAGAGGAGACGCTTGTCTTGTTGACAAGAAGTTGATTCAGCTTTTATTGACGATAATTAGTAGTATCAGTTAGCTATCTTTGTCTAGTGTCGGTTTTATTGGTATTTTTAGAATATGGATCTCTGTTTCGTGCAAGCTCGAATTCGGGGAAGCGTATAATTATTAAAGGCAATAAAATATTGTCGTAAAATTAAAGAAACGTACGCGTGTCTTGAGGTTCCAATTAACATTGCTATAGGCAAATGTAATCAACCGTAAAAACTTAGACCGGAATTAATTGAGCTATCAGTATAAATAATTGTTTTGTATTTCTTATTAAAAATAGAAGGTACTGTTTCAGAGTAAAAATAACTAAAATCTCAAATCTACGTAATAAAATTGAATAAATTAAAGAAATATTTGTTTTCATTTTTCATTCATTCCAAAGTATGCCGAGGCAGATCAAAAGATAATGATTTCTAAGAAAACTTTATCCGCGTAAATCATGTTGAATTTATTATAAAAAAAATTCATATTAAAAGGCAAAATTATTACCATTTTTTAAAAAAATTAAAAAATTTGGTAAAAATGTTTTCATCTGTATAACTAAAGTATTTCATTCTAGATATACATTTTTACATTTATTAATAGAAGAATTATTCTTTTAACATTACCTTTGCAGGTGAAATAAAGACCCCGCTTGTTTCTTCGCAACTTTAATTTAGACTAAACGGTGCCTTAGTTCTTTTGTTAAAACTCGATAACAATTAATTATTGACGCGGGGCTTGTATACGGTTTCCGCAATGCGGAAAGCGCTATTTCGAATGCAGCCAGATATATGCAGATATTGGCTTTTTCAACGAGGGAAATTACTGCAACTTGAGTAAGGCTTCAAATGGGTTTTACCGCGAGATAAGGATAAGATTTAAGTACTGTCTATTCGAATTGTATGTAGAAGCAGCACGATTTTAGCTTTTCTCGAGATACAAGGTTTCTTGATGCAAACTTTCTTATCTTGAATAATTAAAATGGTTAAACGCTTAATGTTTAATAAAGACGTTGTATAAAAATGCTTAGGACTTTTTATTTCAATAATTTTTAAATATCATATAAATATAATTTATAATAAATACTTTAATTCTATGAATTTGAAATTAAAACCTACGCTTGTCATGTATGATTTTTATAAAAATATTTTCTATTTTATAAAAGTATAAAATATTTGCTCTTTTTTTAAATATCTATAAAATGCTCGAAAAATGGATAAAAAATTGCACATTGTCATGATAATTATTAAATACTTTAAAACTCCCACGAATCCATCCAACGCAGTGAATGCATTGTGCTATTAGGATCATTAGCTGACGGGCCGTCCATTCCATAGGCCAATGGAGAAAATAAATAAAAGCTGTAAGTTTAAATTTATTTTAATTATTTTATGAAATTATTGACATTTATTTAGAGATCAAAATTGATGTAGTTACCTATACCCGACTGCAGAAATGACAGCACCAAGTATAACGTGATAAATTGTTTTGCCAATTCTTTCTGGCAGTAATATCAATAAACTCTCCAAAATGTAATCAAGAGTAATTCCAGTAAGCATCGAGTTGTAGAGTAAGGCAGGGAAGTAATGATGATAGTATAAAACGCGCGTCATAGCCCAAAACGGCGCGTAATGTAGTAACCAACCGACAAATAGCCAGCATCCGGCGTTCATAATAGTTTTCCTCTGCTGAACCATCACTTGATCTTCTTCACAACCTCGTTGTTCACGCACGGCTGCGTTGATGTATACGATCGCAAAAATAACGAGGAAGGCTAAATTTCCCCACCAAATTATCGGGTTTCCGAGAAGATATATTCTGTGATTGTTACCCGAAAAGAATTGTCCCTACAATTTTGAAATAAATTATTTAGTTTTTTTTCAGCTAATTCAGTAAAAGAATTTATAAATATATTTATTCCGATTTACCCTATAATTTATCGGCCATTGCCATGGTTTTGAAGTAACTTCACCTTCCTTAACTTTTAATTCAGAATTTCCTTGCAACATAACAGCGTGAGATTCAAAAAATCTTTTAATAAAACCTGGAGCATAAACTTGAAAGCTGACATTTGGAACTGTGAAAATTAAAATTGAAATCAATAAATTATTTTTATATTACCTAAAATGCAATAATTAAATACATACGTTTTTCATAATGATTGTCTTCAATATTCCAAAAAGAATTTTTATCTCTCATATTAGGATTACATGAAACTTCTTGTTGATTATAACCCCTGTTAAAGTATAGTTTTCAATAAGTATACTTAATTTATTTATTATTATAATAATCAATTATTTACTTATTTTAAAATTTATCAAATTTTACCATTTGGGTAATGTTTTTCCACTACATGTAAGAACACAATGGTGTAAATAATGAACGAATTTTAATTTACTAGTCACAGTTTCAATTACATCTCCATCTTTACCATGTTGTATTATCACTTTCCAAACATCATTCGCATCACCAGTACCATTCTAGAATTGTGCATAATATTAGAAAGTTATAGTATTTTTTTAAGAAAAATTCAAATTTGTAAATTTTAAAATTACCTCGCCATAACCAGTAACTTGATAATGCTTTTTAGAGATTGGTGCGATTTCTTTATGAGAATGCAAATTGCGTTTAGTGATAACATGTTCTAAGCGAATAAGATCTCCATGTTTTACTAGTTCTGGCTCAGAAGGAATTTCATCAGTGTCATATTTTTTAATGAGCCATAAATTATTGTCATCTTTATGAGAGTAAGTTGTTATCTAGATTAATTTTAAAGAATTAAAATTTTTAATACATATCTAATATTTTGTGATTAATAGGTGAAATAAAAATTATACCTGTTGTTGTCTTGCACCAACGCCTTCTGGGTACAAATGCCAATGGGAATGCAAATAGCCACCTGCTGTACGATGATTTTTCAATGTAACTTTTGCTCCATATGCTAACTGGCGAGGCATAGATGCATTGTGTAAGGAGTTGCCTTTCAGCAAAGACTGAAACTCTGAACTGTAAAATCCATCTCCAGTACCACTGTGAAAATCATAAAATTATTCAGATGGTACAAATTCATTAGTAAGAAATTATCCTTAAAATATAAATGAAAAAATTATTTACCTTTTGTTCAATACATGAAGGTGAATGTAGAAGAATAATATGTAGAAAATAATAGGAATAATTATAAGACAGATAGTTCTAGCTATCAAATGTTTCATAACAGTTACCTGAAAAATAAAAATAATTTATTATAATATTAATGTATAAATCAATTTTAAAACTAAAGTTAAATTTATTTTGTTAACTTACAATAGATTGATTTAAATTTCCTAATTCTCTCCACAATTCATAGATTGTATAAAATCCAACTAGTAAAACAACAAATAATCCAACAAATTTAACACTGATTGTGCAGGCTAAAGACATTCCAGTGAAGATTAACCAAGACCACCAAGAACACGTAAATGATTGGTCATGTAATGAACCTACTCGTGCCATTCCATATGTTGCACACATCATAAAACATAATAATATGGGATCCAGAAGAATATATCGATTCAATATTAGGGGTCCAATATCTAAAAATCATTAAGTTCAACATGTATAAATATTTTCATTAAAGATATGTAATGAGTTTTATAACAATGAATTTACCGAATAAAATTAATCCAGCTGAAAATGTAGCAGCTCTTACTGATTTAGTAAATTCCCATACAGTCAAAAATGATAATGGTACTATTGTAGCACCTAAGAATGTACAAAACTGAAAAATATATACAAGTTTATAAAACTGATTTTTTTTAATTCATAAAGGTGTAAGAAAAAAAAATGAATACTTACAACTCTCATTCCCACATAATTTACATTTTCATATTTATCCCCTGGCTTTTCAAATTGAAAAGTTCCATCATACCCTGTTAAGTACCCTGATAATGCAATAAGCATCTACAAATAAAAGTACAAAAATTGAATTTATTTAATACTTAAGATTATCAAAGATATTTAAATTTGAATTACCTTTCCCAAAGGTGGATGAACGTCAAAGAAAAATGTCCTATTAATGTACCAGCTTCCCATTTTACCAAAATGAGTTTCATCCCAGCTTAAAATTATCAAATATTTGTAAAGCAAAACTGTACCTAACTTAAAATTATTAAGTAGTTATAAAACTTACCACACATGAGCTGGCTCAGTCACTTTATAAAATCTAGTAGCTAAAGTAAGAACAAGTATTGCTCCAAAAAACAGCCACCAGTTTCTAAAAAGTAATAACACAATCATTAAAATATAGTCTAAGAATATAGTTTACTAGATGAAAAATTACTCACAAATCTTTGGCTCCTTCGTCCTTCTTCCCATGGCTATGATCATCATCCTTTGGTCCCTTTTTCTTGACTCCTTTAGCCTTGCTGGCGGCGGTACCATTTCCGTTATCGCTTGCCATTGCTGGTCCTTTAGTTTTCCCAACTAAAAACAATCCTCTCATCAATTAAACTTCGATGCATCGCAAAATATTGAACAATTTGCTATTTTTTCATTTATCGCTACATCACCGAAAAATCTGACACGTCTTAGAAAGTAAACTCTATACATTCACGTGGGCAACGCTATATTACGACACAACAATACTGCCTATACGAATATAACCGCAAAATTCTTACCTTATCGAAATATCATATTTCGCTGATATGCAGCCTCAACGACACTTGAGGCGAGCAGCCCGGGTCCAGCAGCAGTCGAGAAGACACGTCTCCTTCTCTCCCGCCGTGTGCTGCAATCCCTGGTATTTTTTCTCATGGCAAGTCGGCAACAGGGCTAACTGTACTTTCACAAATCTCGCCTACTGGATTCCACTAATGTCAGATATATACACTTACTTACGAGCGTTCTCGAGACGATCGTTATCGAGTCGCATTGCAGACGCTTCTGCATTGACTATGCGAGCTTTTTTCCGACTGACAGGTGCGTGTTTTTATCGCACGTGTAATTTTTTTTGTGTAGGTAAACAGCTCGTTCTGCGTATGTACGCATATATACAATACATATATGTATACATAAATACTATAGCTATATGATGGGCTGCACAGTGCACTCTATATGTAGGTAAACACTTCTCAGTAAATCGACCAATGACGGTTAACGCAGCTGCTTGTTTGGCTAACGCCGGGCCAATCGCGTACGAAGACTAGGGGAACGCATTACCCTGTCCTTCTCCCACTTGTATCGAGGCGCTGCGTGCGCAGATTGTCGCACCACGAGCTTCTTTGCTTTGCAGGTTCAAAATCAAAAAGCGAAGGGTTAGCACGCCGGCAACTATGCAGTCTTGCGATTCGCTACTTACCTAAGGTTTGAGACAAAGAAATTTTTCATTGCTGTTCGAACGACGGTTGGAGAAGGTCCCGTGCTGTTTTAGCGGTGCCAGTGGGGGATTGAGATTTTGTTTTGACTTGCTAAAGCATTTGTTTGACCTTGCCCTGGACTGACGTTCTCGTCGGGAGCTGAGATTTTGAGAGAGAATGTGATTCGAATTTTGTAAGCGAAATAGGTGGGTATTTTCGTGTTTTTTGTTCGTGATTTAAGAAAATTTTTCTAACTGAACTTTCGATCGAACGTAATAATCGGATTTTTTTTGGTTTTTCGAATGTTGTTTAGGTTAAAATTCGATTTTAAGAACGCCGGTATAATGTTCCTTTGTTCTCGGTAGTTTTACAAATTTGCCGCACGTGTTGGACATTGTTGAATATCGAAAGTTTGTTATCAGTTTTTTTTATCTTTTTTAGTAATAAATTAAAAAATAAAATTGTATTTTATTAAAAATTAAAAATTGGTACTTTTTAAATTTTATGATTTGTTAAGAGTATCAGTTAAATATTGATTTTTTTTAAATTTGTATCTTATATTATTTTACAGAAAATAAATAAATAGAACAATGGATCTATTAGACTTATTTAAGGCAAAAAAACAATTTCAAAGAATTGCCATAAGACCAAAAAAAGATTATCCACCAAGTGAATCATCTGCAGCTTCTGTATCGTCTCTGTACAATCATAGAACACTTTCAAGTGGAACAGATTATGTTAAGAAATATGTTGATGAAGAAAATGAAAAAGCCTTACAGGTTTCTTTTTAAATTGAGTTATTTGAACTAGATATTTTCAAATGAATTTTTACATATTTCTTTATTTTAGGCTGCAAAATTGTCAAGTTACCAAACTGATGGATCAAAGATTGAAGAAATGTCAGTTGGAACAGTACCAACTGTTGTAACCGAAGTAGAAAATGAAGAGTTAACAAAAATTTATAATACATTTGATTTTGAATATCGTCCTAAAGATAATCTTCCTATTGTTCAAAATAAAGAAGAAATTACGTCAACGATACAGACACATTCTATTACAGTAATTGAAGGAGCTACTGGCTGTGGTAAATCAACTCAAGTACCACAATTTATTCTTGACAGTTGTTATAAACAAAGAAAGCATTGTAATATTATTGGTAAGTGCATGAAGAAATATTAAAAGTATATTATTGTATTTAAGTTTTTTAAAAACTCTACTTGTTATAATAATTTTTAAATCAAAATAAAATAATGTATTCCATTAAATTATTAAATAAATAAATAAAAAACTTATTTTGTAGTAACTCAACCCAGAAGAATAGCAGCATTGAGCATTGCTGATAGAGTAGCTAAAGAAAGAGGCTGGCCATTAGGTACACTTGTTGGTGTCCAAGTAGGAATGTATCGCAATGCATCTAAAGACACAAGATTAACGTACTGCACAACCGGAGTTCTTTTAAGAAAAATTATACAGGCAAAGAACATGCTTGATTTTACTCATGTTATCCTAGATGAAGTGCACGAACGTGATCAAGAAATGGATTTTCTTTTGTTGATTGTTAGAAAGTTATTAAGAACAAATTCTCGGCAAGTTAAAGTAATTTTAATGTCAGCAACTTTTAATGTTGCTAAGTTTTCAGAATACTTTTCAGTACCAACAGAAACTGGATTTATTCCTGCGCCTGTAGTCACCATTCCAAAGAAACGCAACTTTAAAGTGCACACTCACTATTTATGTCAATTAGAAATTCTTGGAACAGTAAGTAAACCTATATAATTATAAGATTAATACGTAATTTTTTGTATTTGCATAAAAGTAATTTTATTTTTGTTACAGTTACCAGAAATTTCATACAGTGAACCAAGAGTGACTGAAAAAATGATGTCATTCTGCATGAAACTCATTAATATTTTTGATGATATTGACAGTAAAAGTGAATATGATGCTGAAGATCTTGCAGAATTTGATGGAGAAAAACCACGTCATGCCACTCTTGTATTTTTACCAGGAATATGGGAAATTGAAGAAATGCACAATCTTATGATGACTTCAATTGAATCAGCTAAATGGGATATTGTTATTTTGCATTCTAGCATTACTAATGAAGAACAAGCTAAAATATTTAAAGTTCCACCAAAAGGATGTCGACGTATCATTCTCTCCACTAATATTGCTGAAAGCAGTATTACTATTGATGATGTAAAATATGGTAAATAAATATAATAATTTATATATAAGTAAATAAACAAATAAAATTTTAATTACAACTATGTATAATTTAATATTTAAACTTTTTAAAATTATTTTTATCTTTTATTTTATTTTCAGTTATTGATTTTTGCTTAACAAAACAACTTGTCACAGATCCTGGCACTAATTTTCAATGTTTAGAACTAACTTGGGCAAGTAAAGCTAATTGCGATCAACGTGCTGGCCGTGCTGGTCGTGTTATGGATGGTAGAGTATATCGTCTTGTTCCAAAAGCTTTTTATGAGGTACACAATATAAAATTATTCAAAAGGAAATTGTTTTTAAGCTATTTTTTAAGATAAATAATTTATCTTCACAGAATATTTATGATACATTCAATAATTATCTTTTATTTGCAGATGTTGCCAGCTGAAGGCGATCCTGAAATAGTTCGGGCGCCACTTGAGAATTTGGTTCTCCAGACGAAACTCCTTGATATGGGAGAGCCAAAAGCGGTACTCGCTCTTGCAATAGATCCACCAGATTTAACGAACCTTGAACGTACGGTTCTCCTATTGAAAGAAGCAGGTGGCTTGCTTGATAAGCCCAATGACATCAATAATGTCTATGACATCAACAGATTTGATGGAGAATTAACACATCTTGGAAGAATAATGGCTGCTTTACCCATTGATATTCATCTTGCAAAGTTAATTGCCTTAGGTCATGTGTTTAATGTACTGCGTGATACGATCATTATGGCAGCATGCATGTCTCTCAAGAGTATGTTCAGCAATCCATTCCAAAAACGCTTGGAAGCTTACACGGCCAAAGTACATTGGGCCGATGGTTCAACCAGTGACTGTTTGGCCTTCCTCAACGCTTATCGAGTTTGGCAGCGGGAGATTGCTGCTAATCGCATTAAAAAAAAGTCCGCAAACGAACGCTCTTGGGCGGTTAGAAATTTTATTCAGATTAAGGTGATGCATGAGGCAGATTATCTTATTAATGAGCTGACCCAACGTCTGGAACGATTGGGCATAAAGGAGACTATGGGTCCGCAAAAAATTGTCATGGACGATGTGGACCGTGGATTCATCCTTAAGATCGTGCTAGCTGGCGCGTTTTATCCAAATTACTTTGTGAGGAATTATACGGCACAGTCTGAAATCGATGACACTAAAGGCGTTCGAGCCTTGGGAGGTCTCGATCCAACTAGGACAGTTTTTATGCAGGGATGGAAATCAGATCATCCTGGAAGATTGTATGCTAAACGTATCCAAGAAGTTTTCAAAGGTGTAGTGCCATCTTATAAACAGACATTGGTAGAATTTGACGGATCGACTAGGGTCTACGTGATGTTTGGTGACGATAAACTTTATGGCAATGAGAAAAAGCAAGCCGAAATTCCAGGAAAAGTCTCATTGAGTGTCTATAAAGCTTTGAAAATGCGGAAAATTGGTACTGACTTTACTATTCCAGTGTTGGATATAAAATCTGCTAAGCAGGTAATTGGAACTTTTTTAAAAATAACATTATATAAGTTTAAATTGTTGAATTAAATAATTACTTTAACTTTTTATAGATGGCCGAAAAGTTAAGTATTTCAACAAATGCCTGTAGTATGTTTTTTAACAATGACAATTACCTAACAATGCGTAAGTCGTTGCCGACGTCTGTTCCACGTTTACCATCCTTGGACGTCTCTATTGTCCATATCAAAGTTGTTCATTTCATGCGTCCAAGCAAGTTTTGGGTGCATGAAAAAGACGACGAAACGTGGGATCAACTGAAAAAAATTGAACACTTTTTAAATGATCCAAGAAACATAACACTGACTCCTTTAACAACTGTTCCAAGTATCGGATCGCTCGTGGCGGCGCCTAGTAAGGATGGTAAACTGTATAGAGTTATCGTTGAAAACTTATATAAGGTAAAGGAGGGAGATGTTGCAAACGTTTTCTATATCGACTTTGGCTTTCGGGGCAGCATACCCGTGTCTGATTTGAGGACAATAAAGACTGACCATGAGGTTTATAGTATGCGAGCACTTGCTTGTGAGTGTACTTTGACAGGCATCGAGCCGTCGAAGAAGCGAGACGCCAAGGGTTTGTGGTCGAAGGAAGCCATTGATTTATTTAAAAAGTACACTCAAGAGACTTTCAGTGTATATGGCACTGTTTATTCCGTAGTTGATAGCGTCGTCTCGTTAAAATTAACTTGTACGAACTCCATCGACTCTAAAAACTCTGTCGTTTTAAACGATTTACTAGTCAAAAAAGGCCTAGCTGAACCTGCTGAAGAAGGTTATTTATCCAAGTACAACAATATGCTGCGAGAGAAGGTCATTGAGTACAGCGTCCATAAAGAATATCTGGAGTACCTACAGTATGACAAGAATTTCTTGATAAATGCCTATCCAGACCCACCACCTATTGAAGAATGTCGATCTACAATGACTCTTAAAGGGCCAAGTTCACCCTTGGAAATCAATTTATCAAGTCTTGCTATTATTGCAGCAAGTAAAAGAGTCAATATAGAAGGCGGTTCTGTAAATTCTATATTGCTTGATACAAATCCAGAAGATCCGCATGAACGCCTCTTGGTGTCTTCCATAGTTGGTCAGAGTCCGAGCGGAGTGAATCTTACGCTTCGCAATACAACGCTTATGCCAAATATTCCCGGACTGACTGCTTTAATTTGCTTGATTTTTGCACCAAAGATCGAACTGAGAAGAAGCACGATCGGAACTTATTACGCGGGAGCTTTGTGTGGCTTAGGATGCGATCCAAAAAGAAAAATGGCTTTACTGCCTGAACACGATATGGAAGTGCACTTCGATACTGAAATTACGATGGAAGACATGCAAAACGTAATATTTATGATATTTTATTTCTTTAAAACTTTTTTAAAATTATGAAATAAAAAATAATTAATATACTTTTTTTGACAGAAGATACAAATTTTTGAAATTTAATAATATTCGCATCTTATAATGATAATCGTTTATATTTTATAGGTGAATAGACTTCGTCATTGGATGAACATGGGCATTTGTGTGAAAATCGACGATATTGATGACTTAGATGAACAAGCTATAAAGTGCCAGTATAAAGTAAACGAATTTTTAAGAAAATTGACCGATCGACCGACGAAGACGCAAAAACCTGAAAAAGTCATGAACTTTAACAAATGGGGTTTATACGATGAATCGTTGTTCTTACTACCTACCAGGACTGTGATAAAAGAGGATAGCATTTATCCCTTGCATTGTGCTCTACAACTTGAAAAACGAGATGAAATGGTAGAGGATATGATTATGCATATGAGGGAACTACGATCGCTTGCTTTATCGTAAGTGTACAAATTCAAAATGAATAAACGTGCAATAATATTTTTTTGAATATATTAATAAAATAATCATGTTTTATATTTTAGTGATCCTAGATTACCGGAGAACATTGATATACATTGCAGATTATGCAATGAGAACATACTTGGGCGAGAGGCCCTGAGGATTCACTTATATATGGATAATCATAAAGAAAAAGAAAAGAAACTAGGAGCTAGAATAACATAAAATAGAGAGTAAATCAAAGTATTTTTAGTTTTATACATTAAAATAATTAAAAACTTTAAGTTAGCAGATTATATAAATAACAGTTGACTACTTCAGTTAAAGTAGTTACACATATTTTTGATACGCATTTTTGTATTTAGTATTAAATAAAATATTTTGTTTTGATACTTAGTAACAATCATCTGAGAATATAATTTTTTGTTTAATTATATGAACCAAATATTTAATTTGTGAAAGCCAAAGTAAAGATTACTTTTAAATACTGATATATAACTGTAAAATAGTTTAATTTTAACGAAGTTTTGTGATTATAGACATAAAATACACAATTTAAAATAAAAATGTTTTATTTTTTCGTTTTTCATCGTTCAACTTATTGTAAAAAAAGAAAAAATAAAGTCGTTAAAAATTATAATACTTCGATCTATTTTCGTCACCAAGATACGAATTTTATATCGAGCTTACAACAATATTATAGCCTTAAACCTAGAAATCTATATTACAGTCGTTCGGAATTAAAATCTTTCGACAGTTCTTTAAACATCTCGCTGAAGGTATCGCGGTCCGGGTTGCGTATATAAAAGTCGTCCTGGCACGTTGGCACCAGCTACACTGACGTAAGTGCCCGGTGGCGGTGGTGGATACGGACCTTGCGGCGGTTGTGGAGCTCGAACAGGATAGCCAGTCGTGATACCACCAGTTTTTGCGCCCTGCAACGATACAATGTATTATTATTTTTTCTTTTATTACGACAAAGAATTTTCTGCATTATTGGCAGTAGTCCACAATTGCACTTTTGCACAATGTTTTCGCTCGGTTCGTATAGTAGAAATAATTAAAATAGATTTTTTTTACAAAGTCTATCAACAGTCGAAAACGTAGGTATATAGATTGAATTATATAGGAATTTAATATTAATACATCTCGAATGCTGATTAAATTAAATTGTAACTTTAACTAAACATTTCTATATACTTTTAGTAAACATTTTTATAAGTTATTATTAATTACTTCTATTTTATTTAAAAATTTATAAAAACTTTTAGTTCAAAAGTAACTTGGGGATAAAATTGATTTATTAAGCGTTTCGATACATATTTTTATAAAAATAATATTTATAAATAAGAGTGGCCAAATCTTGGCTTGCTGTTCATTGATTACATCTATCATTATTCCAGAAATAAATAATTGTTTCAACTATACAATTTGAAATACCTGAGGAGGTTGCTGAATCGGTATCGCTCCACCGTGTACAGCTACATGACTTCCGGGGCGTGGATAAAATTTATCTTCAGTGTAAGGTGCTATTTTCAAAAATATTAAGTATAGGTAAGTTAAAAGATAAATCGTGATACTTACTAAGTAGTTTTAGTGTGTCATAATTGGTATTTTGCTTCCGAATAAAAATAATCATTATGAAATTTAAAATTAATTATATGAATGAAAAATTAATCATTTTTAGACTAATATTATTATATTGAATTTTTCTTTAAAATTATATTAAAAATCAGAAGTTTTTTATAAATACGAAAATTAATCGAAATAAATGACTATAATATTAATCTATTAAGATAAAATGAATTTTTACCAGTCTGTATTGTCGGCAAAGGCGCACGTGTAGCGGTCAGGTACACAGGCTTGCCAGATTCAGGTACACGTGGCAGCGGCTGCGATGTAGGTGGACCAAAGTCATACTGTCCGGCCGCGGGCCCATAATAATTAGACCCGGGGAACTGATTTGGGGATTCTGTAATAAGATATGCGAAAAAAATGGTCAGTATTATAATATCAAGGTAGAAAATTTCGGTTAATGGGGGGTATGTATACAATCCGTTCGAAAATGATCGGCAAACTTTACTGTGCGCACAGCAATAAGTGTACATTACTGGCGACAATAAAATCGATGATTTATGCCTTGGAATTCCAGACAGCTTTTTCTTTTATTTTAACGATGGTAAAATCATGAAAAGTGAAAAAATATTGAAAATAAAAATAAAAAAAAAAATTAAAAGTTTCTTGAAAAATCGCGGATATGAGATGAGGAAGACAACTATATAGATGTATTCAGCGATTCGGATGTAATATGTGCATTATGCAGGTGAAGTCTTAAAGTACGAGAGAGATGAGTCACTCACTATTCCAGAGGACGACTCGGGAATCGCCAGACCTCCTGGCAGCATCTTCGGATTCTGTAAAAATACAACCATCTGCCCTCAGTATCCCCGATAATCGAATTGGTTTCGCCCACATTCATTTTTGTACACTATGCACTTCTTGGGGACTATTGTTTTCCGTGAGATTTTTTATATATGTCAACGTTAAAATTATATATATAAAAATATTTTATATTAGCATATAAACATACAGAATAAAAATTTAAAAAATAACTATATAATTATATGAAATAATTAATTTAAAACTTTTTTATCAAGTAAAAATATGTTTGAAATTATTGTACTGTGTTATAAAATCAAAGACAATTAAATTAAATTTTTAAAATAAATTTTCAGACAAAATAAATGAAAGTAAACGTTTTTAATACAAAAATTATTAAGTAACACATAAAATATAGAAATCAAACTTACTAGGTTGTGGAATGTAACTTGGTATAGATGGAGGTGGCTTGTATCCATAACCAGGATGATATGATGAAACTGGAGGTGGTGGAGGTGGTGATGGACTGTGCGATCTTTTCAAAGGACCCTGATTTAAAAAGATATTGATATTAGTAAATTAATTACCATTGATAAATTTTTGAATAAACTACTTACACCTGACATTAATGTATGAGGGGGTGTAGCTGCAGTGACTTTATACAGGGGACTTCTTGTTGGTAAAGGTAGATATAAATGAGGATGCACAACAGAACCTGGATCAATATAACTACTAACTTGTGGCATTGGTTCTGAACACACACTAAAAAAGTAAATAATCATTAAGTTAACTAATTTTGATAGATTTGAATTAACTATTAACCAATTACATACTTTGTTTCTTTAATGAGTCTTCTTCTATTATCATTTTCATGCAGTACTTTCTTCAATTGTCCAAATAATTGGTGTTTCTCATTTTTCAATTGTGTCAACTCAGTCTCTAAAGTAGAAATTTGTTCTCGAGTTTCACTCAGTGTCATCACATTCTGTTTTTGCTGTGTTTCCCTTTCCTTCCTTTGACGTTCCTCTTCAGCATCTTGTTCTTGCTCTACAAATATATAAAGAGTACATTAAAATATTATCAGACTACTAGATTTAATAAATTCTTACCTTGTTTTTTACGTTGTCTCTCCCTCACAATGTGTGCCTTGAGAGCCCTCCACATATGTTCCCTTTGCTTCTGTTCCTCCTCATCGTTTCCTCGACCATTGGTTGCAGCTGGCATTTTAATCAGGGTGAACAAACTTCACAGATTAATGATCACAAAACTGTTTTCCTTAAACTTGGAGTTTACTGATTTAAACTGAGAATATAATCCATCCAAGTCGAAAATATTTGATGTTGCCAAGAAATGACAGTTCATTGACATCCACAAGTAAAAAGTTGAAAAACCAAGATTGATTAAAACGTATCTTTTCTAGATTAATGTAAAATAATTAATAAAACTAAGATCTACTCACTGGAGCATCTTACTTTATAGTTGACATTATGCCCATTTTGAGATTGTAAAAATAAATATTTTGGAGCAGCCTCTTGTTTGGGTTATAATCTCGGGATTATAATGGCGACTGCAGTAGTTCTAAAAGTGAAGTGTAGGTTTCGCTGCTGTGCCAGCATTGTTGCCACATTACTTTGCACCTATCTATGTAATATTTTTATTTTTATTTTTGTTTAGTTAGCAAAATAAGTAAATAATATTAGACATATCGATTTATCAATTTTTTATACAGTCTGTTATTTTATCATTTGGAGAGAATTTATTAAAATAAATATGAAGCAGTACAGTCACCATAAAACGCACACCTATTAAATAAAATTGAGACTTTTTCCCTCGAAATAAAAATAACAAACAAGCATTAAAAATGAAACCCGCAATAAAGCAGCTAAAAATTGTCCTGGCTAAAATGTTTTTTTTCAAACTTGCCGCTATCACGGCAACGTCGCCTCAAAGCTGCGCCAGTCGCGAGAAGAAAAAAGACCAACACAGAGACACGGAGCGTATAGACGAGAGCAAAAAAAGTTCGTCGCCCCGGCGCAGGTTCTCCACGCGCACATACACACAGAGGCAGGGACGTTCCTCGCGTAATACATTAGATAAATAAGACGCGATTTGTAACGATCGTCAAGATAATAGAGGCAGACCGGCAGCGGCGGTATATTGACACTGCGCCCGTGCATAAGCCCAATAAACGGAGTCATTGTGGTGTGCTCTGCCTGCGGCTGTTGGGCAATATATATATATAATCGGCGGCCGCTTCTATCGGCGCGCGCTCCAACAGAGTAAGAAAGTCACGTACGCCGCTCTCTGACAATGAAGAAAATCGCGATATTTGGCGCCACAGGAAATACCGGCTTGTGCTCGCTCGAGCACGCGGTTAATGCAGGTTCTCTATTTTTTATTATTTTATTCATTTTTTTTCCTAAGCTTTGGGATTAATTCGAGTTAATTGGCGCTGCGGCTTTTTTCCTTTTTCGCACGATCACGCGCCGGAAGATTGCGAGCTGTATAGCTGAGGAGCGGCTCTGATTTAGGGTATATGTCTAGTTATTTGCATGGGTATAATGACGCGTGGAAAATCGTTTTAGCGAGATTTTTTATTAGGGAATAGGTAGGGATTCTATTATTTATCATTTGGTGTCTGTTGGAATTGATGGAGTTTGTGAGTTGAGAATGGAATAGAGAATTCGAAAAATTGCTCCAAAACGCTTCGTTCGCAAAATATATTACCGTGGAAGCCGACGATCGTCTAACGTTGAAAATTATTTTGTTCCAAAGATATACGTCTGATGTGTCGATATTTAAACTTATTATTTAAATAAAATGTTTGGGAACTGGCTCTGCTATTCACGCATATCTATTCTCAGAGATGAAAAACATTGCTCTAGCTACTTGTATCGAAACAGACTTAATAACGGTTATTTTTAATTTATTTTAAAAGAATAAAATTTAAAAAAGTCGTAATAATAGAAATGATCAAGCCGTTTATTAATTACCGTTAATAAATTAATCACGCCGCGGTAATTATAATTTTGAAATTTCGTGACCCGAAATTTATGTAATAATTGATATATTATCGTAAAAAACATCAACTGCCGATGCAAAATTATTTTTAGAAAATTTGGCGTTGAAAAAATGTTTTTAATACATAGATCGTGTCGTTATACAGCGTAAGTCAGCGCAAAAATGATTTATCTACATACTGATTAATTTTGTTTGTATTGATTGTATAATAAAGAGATAATAATAATCAATCATCAATCAAATTATTATTTCAAAGCAGTTTGACATTGATTGCTATTTGACAATTATTATTTTTATATCATATATTTATAATAGTGGTATATTTGTTTTATTTTTGTCTCAATGCATTTTATACTAGTAATAAATGTATCAAGTAATATATATTGAAATTTTTATTAAAGATAAAATGTACTTTTACAGCTTTTTTGAAATTTCTTTTTGTTCTATTATAATTTATTTTTACTTTAACAAAAACAGTTGAAATTAACATATTTTACTATTTTTCTAATAGTAATAAAAAAAATTATTTTTGAACTTTTACAAATGATTGAATTTTAATAGTTTTAAAATTGTTCTTTTTAGGATTAAAAACAAGAATATTTGTTCGAGATGAAAAAAAAATTCCTGAACATCTTAGAGATCAAGTTGAGACAGTTGTTGGAGATGTGACCAATGCTGAGGATGTTTCGAAAACCATATCTGGTGTAGATGGAGTAGTTGTTGTACTTGGCACCAGAGATGATTTGAGCATGTATTTTTGTCGAACCACAAGTAAGAAATGTAAATAAATATAAAATTCATCTACTGACTTCTTTGTAGAGCCAACAACGGTTTTATCTGAGGGCATGAGGAATATCATTGATGCTATGAAGAAACATAATGTGCAAGTGGTTTCTGTATGCTTGTCAGGTACATAGTTTATTTTTTTTATACATAATAAGAAAGAGTAATACAGAAAAAACTTTTAAACATTTAACTGTATTAAAAAGAACTTTATCATAAAAAATTATGTATTTTTAAAAATAAATAAATTATTTATATTTTAATAAATTTTTCAGCTTTTCTATTTTATCAGCCTGAGAAAGTTCCTCCAATTTTTAAAGATCTAAATGAAGATCACAAAAGGATGTTTGAACTTGTCAAAGAATGTGGTTTAAAATGGATTGCTGTTTTACCACCTCGAATCACAGGTATTTTTATTCAAAAATATTAACTCATATTTTTTTTAAATCTTTATGTATTTATGTTATTGTAAATAAAATTCTAGAGTTTCCTAGTGCTGAATACACTATCAAATATGACGAATCACCTGGAAGGGCAATATCAAAACACGATTTAGGTCAGTTTTTAGTTAAAAGCTTAGATCAACCAGAACATTATCAAAAAGTTTGTGGCATTGCAGCAAAATCATAGTAAAGCAATAATTATAGATTATAGCAATTGAAGTGTGCCACCCACAGTGTCTTTTATATCCTTAAATCGTGCAGCTTTTAAAGAGAATTTATTTAGGATTAAAGTGTAAGATATTTATAAAATAATTATATTCTTTAAAAAAAATTTTTTTTTATTAAAAAATACATATTTTGGTCATGTGAAACTATAACTAGTTTATGTGAATGATCTTTTTTCTTTAAAAATGACTTGAATTTTATTTACAGTAAATAAATGTTATAACAAGCTTTGCCTTAATCAAAGCTCTAATTTTTTCTTCATGAAAGTACGTGTAGTAATTGTAAGACAGATTTGTATAGATGGTTTTCTGAGATCAGTTGGCATAGGTGGCGGAGGAGGACCTGCTGATATTGTTTCCTTTTTTTCTGAAATTTTATCATTTTCATCAATTGGGTGAGAATCTGATCCAAAATCTCTGTATACATCCAACTGTTCTATAGGTTGGCAAACAGCGTATCCATTCTTTAAATAGAAACCTTCTTGGCCTTTGGTCATGAGATATACATTTTTAATGCCACTTTTAAATACAAAATCTTCTACTGCACGCAGTAACATTGATCCTATACCCTGATATCTATATGCTTGGTCGATGATAACTGAAATATATATTTTATTGATAGATTTGTATTTCTTTTTTCTTAAATTCTTGATTGCTGAATCTTAAATTAATTATAGTAAATTTATAGTAAATTTTAAGTTTGATTTTACTATTTTTTAAATAAATAAATGTTTGAATAAAGTTTTTACATTATTTAATTTATTCAACTTCATTATGAACTTTTACTTATATTTAAATAAAATTATTAAGTTAAATAGTTATATGAAAAATAATAAAAATATACTATTTTCTGTTAAAGATATAATTAAAAATATAGTTCATTAAATATATCTTTAGATTCAACAATTTTAAAGTTTATCTGTATATTAAAGAAGATAACTTTCTTACATGATTCTATGATCACACTATCAGTTGTATTATTTATTAGTGATACTTTGCAATGACCAACAACTGCATCTTTACTAGAAAGTAATAAAAGGCAAGTGGGATATTTATCACAGGATACTGTCAGGCTCTTCAACCTGTAGGAGGGAAGAACTAATTAAAAATAGTTTTCTATTTTATTTAAAAATTACCTTAGTTTATAAATAAATATAAATAAAGATTGTTGTTCGATGAGAGGCAAAGCATGTGGGAAGAATGCAGATGTGCAGAATGCATGAAGTCAATGAAAGATTTCAGAGAAGCAAAATTAACTGGAAAAAAAATGTTAACGCTTGAGCGAATTTTACCTTTTTCGCAAACATACCGTGCAGTTTCACTCCGTTTCCATTCAGAGTTTAGGAGTTTGCAGCATTGCCGTAGTAAATCAGGCCGTTTGTGAAGTGGAACTAAATCATAGCGGATATCTTTCATAATCTCTCTGAAAAGCAGGTAAACCAAAAACACAATCAAATCTACCAAATGCACTCAAACTACATTTAACACTAGAAGTAGTACACGAATGGTCAATCCAACACTAAGTGAAAATTTGGGTATACAGACCTATAACTACAAGATATAACTTTCAAATAACTTAGTAATGTTTTAGTAAGTAAAAAAACATTTCCGTTAATTACAAAAGGATATCTCAGAAAATCTATTTTGTAAAGGAAATAGGGAAAAATTTCTCTAAGTTTCTACTTGTCTAATTCAATTCAGTACATACTTCCAGTGTTAATATCTACTCATTCTTAGGACATAATTATTATTTACTTTTAAGGCAAGGAAAAAAAATCATAAAGTATTTCATTTCTAATCAAAACACAGCAAACATCCAAGACTTACAGGAGCCTACATGGTTGAGCCTTTCTACAAGAACGAAAAAGACGAACTTGACTTTCGAGCCATCTCTTATAGGAAGAAAGGCTCTGTCGCTTTGACATTTGGCGGAGAGCTGTCACAGCAGCCGCAGCGCGATAATGAAACTACAAACTCTGAATCATAAGTCTCCGCTCTCTCGGCCACTCGCTGCGCGCTAGTAGCAGTAGCAGAGCGGTACTCTTCGAGCGCCGCGTACCTAGCTACTACGTCAAGTCGCGTCGCCGGTGCCTATATCTTATAAATATATAGAAAAAAAAGGCTCAGGCACCCACGAATCGTAATCGTTTTCATTGTTGACGGGCTATTTAAATCCGCGCGTTCTCTAACACCGCAAGCGCCCCGATGTCTGCACGCGCGCGCTCAGATCCATACACACAGACGTCTACGTGTGTGAGAAAGTTATGTTTTGGTTCTATATAGCATAACAGAGAGGAAGTTTGCTAAGCGCCTCGGCTCTGCCAGCTATTTTTAGGGCAGACGCGTATATTATCGTCAGCGAGCAGACGACGGGCTCACAGCAGCCTCTTCCCTTGAATTACTACCAGTGACTCTCGCCTTGAACGGACACTTGACACTAACCCTTTCTTTCTCTCTCTCTTTTTTTTTTATTCCCTTTCGCAGCGCGGTCTGTGCACGCGTTGCAAACGTCAGTTATGCCAGTCGCGCGGAACGTCAAAGTCTGCACGCGCCCGCCTCTTCGTCAATTGGAATCCAACTTTAAAGCGCATAAATTAAAGCTTTAACTTATTAATAGCGTCTCTACCAATAAATCTGTTAGACTCTATTATTAATATGGAGCTTACGAGTGGGCAACCTACGTTAAATAATGACTTATATACAGGTGTCGAGTATAGCTACGCTATTTTGCTCAATACAGCTACACTATTTTGGAGTAACTTTGGAAGAATTACGATGCTCTGCTTAAGTTTCGAGAAATGAGGATTACACTTACGTTACCTCCGCAGCCTTAAAAGGCGCCGCCAGATCGTAGGTGTATAATAAACTCTCTCCCACTCGGAAAACGCTGATCTCAGCTGCCAGGTTGCTTTATGGAATTCTGGAGCAGTAGGCCAGAGCGCTCGTCAACTCTCTTTTTTTCTTCGCTTGTTTTCTAGAAAAAATAAAGAACTATTAACTACTGCTCGGCGGACTCTAAGAGTCATTCGTCTGCAATGCTATCCGATGCGAGAAGCCCCGAGTTTCGCGCGCGTATATCTGGAATAACTCGCCGCAGCGGGAAATATGCCGAAATATTATCTTTCGCGTCATCTGCTCGCTTTCTCCGCGCTCGGCAGGCGGCGCTTCGGTCGCGCGTGTTTACATGCGCCGCTGATGTTTACGTTGAACGCTACTGTGCGTTGATTGTTGGATTTTTGCGTTTTATCGCTCGTTTTCTGTGATAGATTTTTTTAGTAAGACGGCAGAATGATTCCCGGAAGATTACCTGTGCCAGGTAATTGTGAATTTTTATTATGGGATAGGAGTTTGTGGATTTATTTTGCGTTGTACTTTCCATAACCTCAATATGTCTGTATGAATTAATATTAATTTTGCTTCACTTTTTAAAGTTTTTATTGAATAAGTTAAAAAATAAGACTTGTTAAATTTAATTTATTTGTCATTCTAATGAAAATCTTTACTCCAAAATATTAGAAGTCCGTGACTGGTATTTTGAAATATTTTGAATATTTTCAAGAAAGAACATTATTTGCAAGAAATTTAAATGATTATTGGGTATTAATTCAATTTTTAATTGTTTTTTAGAAAACCCTCTGGGTCTTTCTTGGCATGACAGTGCTTGGATTCCAATGCTTAATCCAAGTAACATAATGGACTATTTTTCTGAAAGGTCTAATCCATTCTACGATAGAACATGCAATAATGAAGTTGTAAAAATGCAAAGGCTTAATCCTGATCAGCTTACGTAAGTTATTTTATTAATTTATTGCTTATCTTTTATTCATAATGTATTGAAAGTATATAAAAAATAATAAGCTATATTTTTTTATAGAAACATGACAGGATTAGAATATATACTTCTCCATGTGCAAGAACCAATTTTGTATGTAATACGTAAGCAGCATCGACATACTCCTACTCAAGCAACACCATTAGCAGATTATTATATCATAGCAGGAGTTGTCTATCAAGCCCCCGATTTAGCATCTGTAGTTAATTCTAGATTAGTAGGTGAAATTATATTTAAAATTTTATGTTGAAACTACTTTGATGTTAAATATTTTTTTTTCATTTTTTTTCCAGTTATCTGCAGTTCATCATTTACAATCTGCTTTTGAAGAAGCTAGTGCATGCTCTCGATACCATCCTAGTAAAGGATATTCATGGGATTTTAAAAATGGTAAAACTGCTGCAGCTAAAAAGGAAACTCCTGTCAGAGAAGAACCTAGTACACTATTCCAACGTCAAAGAGTTGATATGTTACTAGGAGAATTAACGAGAAAGTATCCTCTGCCTATTCCAAAACCAGTTCAAGCTGCAATTGAACCTTGTAAGTAACTTTGCAGTATTAAATGACTGTTGGTTTCATTGTCATATCCTTAAACTATATGTTTAAAAGCAAGTTCAATAATGTTATTTATTTTGTTTCAGCAACTCAAATTAAACAAGAACCACAGACTGAAAAAAAAGATATGAAGCCACCACCAGAAAGAAAGCCAAGAGTGAATTAGACTGTTTTTAGTTTTATTTTTTAATATAGGCGTTTTTTGAATGTTGTGTGTATGAAATAGTTATATAAGAGAAAATATATGAGAACCTGACAAATGGATTGTATGTTACTGTGCTAATTTAGTACAATACTGATTATTCAAATATATTTTTACCTCAATTCCAAAAATATCTCTTCTTTCTTTTACACCAAGCACAATCAGGAATATCGGTATCTTTTACGAATTTTACTTGTTTTTGTTTTGGTTTTTTTAATTCGTATTTGCAAAACGTTTGCCATACTTCTTCACAAGGTGTACGATTAGGGCATTTTGGGCAAGTTATTTTTTTTGGTCGGCACCATCTAAATTTGTCCATGCTGACGGCACCACTTGAAAAATTTCTTAATAAATTCAAATACTTCATTTTTTATACTTGTTAATTTCTAAAATTTCGCGAAAATTTTGTTTTAAAATTTTTAGGTTTTTAATTTATTGGGCCATGTTTGTAATCTGAATAGTTCTGATAAAAGAGGAAAAAGCTTCATTTGTTTTTTTTTATGTTTCTCGAGTTCACGTGTGACAGTTTTAAAATAAAAATTATTCAAAACATGTTTACAAATTTATTATACCGAAAATACTATGACTACCGGCACATGCTTATGCAATGAAGAATCCACGGAAAGTATTGCCTATAACAATTCGCACGACCCTCAACCTCCCTCTGACTTTGACGACTTTGTGCAGGAGCTTCTTCACATCAAGCACAAAGTAGCAAAGTTAGCGCGCGAGCAATTAAATTCAAGGAGCAAGCAAGTAAATAAAGGTAAAAGGATGCTGAAAAAAATATGCTTTTTTTTATTGTACAGCGCGATGTATACTTTTAAACTACTGTAAAAACCGTTTCCACCAAGTCAAAAAGTATACTTGGTTATACCGTCGAAATACGCAAGACACAAACTCGAAAGAGCGTGATTTTTTCACATCCTCAATTAATGCCAAAGCGATAGGAGAAAAACGAATCTCTTTTTGTAAAGATCTCCCTTCTGCCTCCCTAGAATTATCTATCAGAGGACGATGAAGCCACGGGAGCCAGATCAAAGCGCGAGGGGGCGGCAACACCCACGCCCGACAGTCCATACACGCCAACGGGCGCCGACGGCGACGGTGTTCCTCCGGCGTCGGGAGGTGTTCAACGATTTGCGATGGGCGGCGGAGGAAAAAGGTACGACGTCTCAGAGGAGGAAGAAACAACGTTGATGGGTCGATTGCGACGATATCTACCGAAAATGTCGACTCTTCTTTTGATCCTTTTGATCGGGACGCTGCTGTGGTACAGCTACTCGTGTGCGTCTACGCTGAGCTCTTCGCTCTGCGGCGGCAAGGGCAGATTCTGCTGGTGGTGCCCCGGCGGCGGTAGACGTCGACTCAGAGCTTTCTGACCAGTGTAACAGTGGACCTTAGCTTTATGAAATGTGCTCGGAAGCTTTTAGAGGGACGTTGTTGAGCTTTAATTTTATATGGTAATTTAGAGAGTGAAGTGAAGTGATATATGCGGCTGTTTTAATAGAAAATAATTTGTAAGTTAATTAATTATGGCTTTTAGGAGGAAATGTGAAAAGTAGAAAAAATGTCGATAAGAGCTAAAAATTGTTTTCTGCCTGCGTTTTCATTATTAAGACGCGAAACACGGAAAACAGGTGTCAGAAAATATAGGCACTGTGCTCTTGACTTGCAGTGAAGGGTTACAGTGATTGAATTATTTTAATTTTTTTTTATGCTTATGCATTCCTTACTTTATAAGATGAGAGTATATAGTTTGAATAAAGAAAACATAAAAATTTTATATTAAAGCTGTCTCAATTAACATTTATTCACAATTTTTTACGCTTTATACACTTTTTCTTTACAAAAAATTGTTTTTTCACACTTCATAATAAAATTTCACAATACTTCAGAAATACCTTTCCTAGAGCTGTAAGAAACTTGGAAAATACTTTAATCCTTTGACGGGCGTTACGAAGTTATGAGAATGTTAATAAAACTAACTTTGCGGTTTTACTACTTTAGTGTCAAGAAGTAAATAGGAACTTTTTTAAAACTTTTTCAATGATTATTTTTAAAGTAGTAATGGTCTAATTGTGTACGTTATAAAAAAGCAGTTTTTTCAAAATTAATTTATTATTAGTAACTTTTAACAAAATCTAAGTAATCTAAAGCAATTTTTTAATAAATTCAAAAGAAAAACTTATACATAAACAAGAAATAAATTCTTTCTGAATTACAAAAAAATTGACGATCTACAAGTGGCACTTGAAAAAGAAAAAAAAATTCACGAAAAAGTACTTTCTTGCCGAGAGCTCGTCAAAGGATTAAGCAGCCGATGTAAAACCAAAAGTAAAAATATATATTTTTACAATATTGCAGTTCGATATTCGCCGACGGCGATTCTCCCCGTACGCGAGAACCGCTCGCCAATACACAAGTCTTCGTCGTTATACACTTTCTAAACGTTCGCGTTTCTCTCGCCGAGTCCCGAGTTAGGTTGCCGCGAGGAAGGGACGACAATAAAGGAAACGAAAAAGTTCTCCATTCTCTCAAGACTTGACACAAAATATATTAAACTCGGAGTAATACACAGTGTGCGGCGCTTCGTCCATCGAAGATCCGGGCCACACCATCCCCCAGTCCTCGACTGGTCATACATATTTTTTTAATTTTTTCACTTTTTTTTTCACCTTTTATAATAAATAATCGCGCGTGGTGTATATATGTCAACGTCGAGCCGCGGCGCGAGTCGGGCAGGAGACTATCTTTCGCGAGAGAGGAAAAAAACAGCTCGCTCTCGGCCGCGCGCCCTTACAGTCGTATGTATAATGCATTATGCGTTCACGCGCGCGCGTTTTACAGTCACTTCTCCTCTCCTCGGGTGATGCGATTTTTTTTTTGTTTCTTAATGTGTATGTGTATATGAGTAGAGTTTTGCTCGCCTTGCCCTTTTGAAGGGAGCGATCAATCTTCGCTAAATTTTTTCTTTCCCGCACACGAAAATGCGTATCTCGATATGATGTGGGTTCAGCGTTGCGCGGATCGTCCTTGATATGTGTGTGTGTGTCAGTGTGTAAGTGTTTCTGTTCCGCGCAAGCTGACGCTTCGTCGCGAGTAATCGCGCAGCTCGAAGCGTTTTTTTGTTATCGTATATATAGGCCTTGGATTCTCTCGTCTCGTTGATCCTTTCGTTTTGTTCGTCCGCGGCTGGTGAAGCAGCTCGTGTTTTACACGCAGCTCTCCGGTCCGGGTATGGAGTTGGCGATGATGATCTCCTTCATGAGGTTGCGATCCGTTTTGAAGCTTATCGGCTCCCATGACTTGGCGGAAAATGGGTTCAGCTGCTGGAGCATTTGTCGAGTGGTGAGATTAGGAATGTTTTCGATTATTATGTATTGAGGAGTTTTATTGTACTTACGCTACATCTGTTCGTTTGGAGGCCCTGCTTGTGAATGTCGTATGGGGCGAAGAGGGTGTCTGGCCTCACGGGCAGGAAAAGCTGTGGCTCGCGCTTTACTTTCTCTTGGTCTACTGGAATGACAATTTCATTTATGAATATTTTAATAAATCTAATATTATTATATTTATGTTTAAAAAATTGTATTTACACTGAATTTTATCTGTGCGAAATCCCGACGATAATCATACGTGAACATTGTATTTGTACATAAAAAAAGTTTTCGCGAATTATATGATGTTCGTGGAAATTCGAGCTTTCAGCTTGAGTTTGACATTAAGGTATTAAAGTTCCTTTTTTTATCTTTCAGGGCTTTAAACCGGCTTATAATGTAATTTCGTTGAGTCAATCGTTAAGTATGTCAACTCTGCACAATGTTTAAAGTTGTTGTAGTAATTAAACCTGACGTTCGAAGTTCTTCATAAAAGTCAGTCAATTTGCATCGAGTTATTACACAAGTCAAGTTCTAATATTATTATAAATTCGCAGTAGCAATTTTCGCGCAACTTTAAAAACTTTCCCTCCACCCCATATTTACAAATTTACTTATAATTATTTAATTACAGCTAATCCACGCTCATAAATACAAATAGCAAAACGCTCAAATTCAAACTAATTAACAATTTTCATAATCAAGAAAGTTTAGCGCCTATTCAGCTCGAGCGTCTTTCCTCCCTGACGTAAAGCACCCGCACATAACATTCCAGTCTCACGCAATCGCGAACCCTTCGACCAGCCCCCTCGATAACCGCGCCCACATGCCCGGCAAAAATGCAGAATTCACGTGAGCTCGTCCCGACGGAAGCATACGACGGATAATAAACGATATAAGCGTATAAGATAATAATAGAAAGAAAAAGTTAATGTAATAGAGATATATATAGATATGAGTTGAATGTGAGTCATATGTACCTAATAGGCGCGTACCTTGGGGCGACTGGATGATGTCGGGCTGATTGTTGAGGGCGTAGTCGGTCACCTGCTTGAGGGTGTACTCGACGAAGTAGGTGTGATCGCCGTGGGTGACGTCGAGCATCGAATTGTTCCGCGAGTCCGGGGGCGTGATGATCGGCTGCTTCATGTACGGCTCGATGTGGACGGGCGAGGTGCTGCCCCGCCGGCGATACATCATCAGCATCACCGAGACCACAGTGATGCCCAGGGCCATAAGGCAGCCGACGAGAAGCAGGATCAGTGGCACCATGCTCACTGAAGTGTCTGGAGTTTTTTTTTTTAAGAGGGGTGGTAATGTGAGATTATTTTGAGGTTTCTTTTTTTATTTTTTGGGATTGTTGAGTTTGAAAAGTTGATGGAGCTTTTCATTTTTTATAATCGTCTGATTGGTTCTGCGAGTACTGTTTAAAACTAAACGAAGTTGAGGTTGAATATTGATCAAAGTACCCTTAATACCTATATATTCATTAATAATTTTTTCTGTGTGTAAGTTGTAACAGAGTATAACAAACGTGCATTTAAGTTTATAATTACGTTTATTTTATTTAGAACAACCTACTATCATTCTTTATAGGACAGCGCACACGATCTATAAATTCCAATTGTTTATTTAATGAGAAAATAAAGTTATTTTAGAGCTAAATTAATAATTATATTTATTCATCTAATTAAATTTTGTTTTGGAATAATTATCGATTAATTTGCTCTAGCTATAGTTAATCCCTGATAAAAATGGATTCAATGCTATTTCTCTAACCATTTTAATAGATAAATTTCTGGGTGGTTCGATCATTAATAGAGAACTAAAAATAGTTCTATTTCAGTTATTTTATAATTAGATAAGCGTCGGAAAAAAATATTAAATATTTAAAAATAATCTTTAATTAATTCATCAGATTACTGACTTCCTTTTCTCTTCGATTGCTAAAAATTGCAGTTTAAAAGCCAGGATATAGTTTTTCGATAATAATCGTTCCATCATATTAAAATCATACTTAATATATACCAACAGGAGCTTATATGCCTTATACCTCCTTCATAAATCTTCTCTAACGAATAAAAACGAGAAAGTAATCTTCGGTATCCCACATCAACCCCTTCCCAACACACAACTAAAAACGTTAAAACCAGCCCATTAAAAAACACACACAAATTGTTTGAAAAAAAAAAGAAAAGAAAAATATCCAGGAGGAAAAAAAGTTTCAACCGCGCCTAATTCCCTCGTACTCGTGCCCACTTGGCCGTCCCATAAAAGAATTAACTCCTCGACAAGGAGAGGACTATAGTAGCAGCTAATAAAGGGTGGCTCTTGAGCCTCTCTCTCTAGCCTCGCGCACTTACCCGTGTGCTTCTCGGAGTCGCCGAGCATAATGTCCTCAAGGAGGGAGACCTCGCTGCGACCCTTGGCGTTGGCCGCGTACGTGACCAGGTAGAAAAGGGTGGCTGGAAGTAGCTCGACCACCGGTATCCGGAAGATCGGCAAGTCCGGGTGTGAGCTCGTTATGTTGAGTCGCAGCTTGCCAGTCGATACCTCGTACGCCTCCAGACGGAATTCTTGCCTGTGTGTGTGTGTGTGGTTTTTTTTTCAGTTTGGTTATATTAGTGGTAGTTGTTTGATTTTATTTTTGTTTGAGAGACCGGTTTTATTTGCGGTAAGGGACGTTTGATTGGCACTTGGGGTATTGAGAATAGATTTTATGAAGACGTTTGTGTTAAAATAATCGATGTCGTTTGACGTTCTGAGCTTTGAATATTTTATTTCTTGGAAAATTGTGATTTTGTTTTTGCCGTGCTTAAAAATAGACTACGACAAAAATACTCTGAATTCAAAAGTTTTAAAACATAAATGAGAAGGTTTATTACTGTGGATAAATTTAAAATTTTTTAAATAATTCAATAATTGCATTTTTTTATTTCACATCGTTTCATTTTTAATACTATAAATTTACCAAATATTAAATTATCATATTGAAATTATAGTATGTGAGTTTAATATACGATTTTCGATGTTTTAATTATCCACAGAAGTAGACGGTCTAATGTATTTTTAAAACACCTAATTATAAGCGGCCCAAAAATAAATTAAGCTTCCATAAATATTAATCTGATGTTCTCGAATTACAGGTCAGACATTGCAATATACTTCAAATAAAGACCTGACCTATACCCATGCAAAATATTTAATCAAAAACTTTATTCCGCAAAAAAAGCATCAAAAACAACAAAACCATTCAATCTTTGGCTAGCTGTATAACGGGGCAAAGCTGTTACCATCGCTTAATTGTTACTGTGAAGGCATCGTGATACTCGAAGGATTGATCCGGAGAGACCGATATAGTCACTGTACGAAAATATAATCCGGAGAAGAACAAAGCTAACGTCATCGAACAATTTCGCCTCTAATTTTACCATTGCACGGAAAGCTTTTTTGATATGTAGAAATAAGAAGACAAGGAAAATATATATACGAATAAGGACAACTTATTTGTATAGGAATTAATTAATAAGTTAACATTTTCAGATTTATTTTTGACTATAAAATTTAGTTTCTTTTTTTTAGAAAAGAATCATGCAAAAAATTTTGAGCTTTTAATAATTTTGTATAATAGATAATATATCAACTCAAATGATCCAACATTAAAAGTCCGTTGATAAATGAAAAATCTCGGTCGCCAAATCAGACTTTTGAACGGAAGTGCGGGCTACCCGAAAAATCGTAATATTGTTCGAATAATTTTGGACTTTCCAAAAAAATCAACCTATTCATGTTTTATGGAAATAGTTTATACTAGAGCTTTATATTAAAAGCCATTTGCAGAATTAGTTTTATACAAAAAATTGGCTGTATATCAATTTTTTGAAATACATTGTTTTTTATTGATACAAAATAGAAAAAGGCGTGTAAATTTTAAAGATGTAAAGCTCATACAGTTGAATCTGGTATTTTAGTTTTACACGGCTATTAAATAATCATTCAAAGGAGTCAAATATGTATATCAACACCACATGAAATTTGTTATTTTAGTACAACAATAAAACGTAATCTAGATTGATTAAGTAATGTGAGTATATAATTTCAAACTGCTCGATTGTCTCGACTTTTGCCTGTTTTATATACTATTATTTATATAATAAAAGCAAATTTTAGTTAATATTATTATAAAAATACATCATCCTCCGACGTATTCCCAAAAAATCTGCGATGCAAATAAAAAAAGTATATTATTCATGTTTTTGTATGTAAAGTGAATTATCATATTTATTAAAATTTTGAATAAGTTTCTCTAAAACGTCTACTTATTTCCGTTATGTTGGAAATTTTAAATTTCAATGCAAAATTTAGTTTTATCCGCAGTAAGATAAAGACTATTACTAAAATTGTAAGATTTTATCTCGCTTTAAACTTCTTTAGTAAGAAATGCATGTACCGTAATGTTACTACTTATTGTTTTGACATTAATATTTTATTCCATTAAAAGTGGCTTGCGCAAAAATGTTTAAATTCACGTAATACACTAGAGAAGGTTATTATGCAAATATCCTTCTCTCATCTTTATTCAGTTGTATAAATAACAATCTTTTCCTGGAGATTCTCTTGTAACCAAACAGAAATCCAGCTCAAAAGCAAGATAATCTAAAATTTCAATTTTTTAAAAATTCATACGCTGCCCAGCTTACATGTCCTCAAAACCGTTGATTTTCTTTCTATCTCGCAAGCTTTTTTGCTCTTACGTCACGAGCAACGTAAACAATCTAATTTTACTACTCGCTGACGCTTTGCCCAAAACAAATCCATTTCCCAGAACAAAAAGCCAATTGTCCCAACTCCCCCTGAAATAAGAAAAACATCATCTCACCTAAGTCCACCGTCGTAACCAGGCACGCACTCGACCTCGAGCATCTCGATGGTCTGATTGATCGAGCTCCTGGTCGTGCAGTTGCTGAGCGGGCTCGGCTTGACAGCCGGTATGATCTGGTAGACGCAGGGGGCCGCCTGCTTGCCGATGAGGTTGCGGCCCCAGCAGGTGAGCGCGCCGTAGTCGCGCTCCGAGACTGGCGTGTAGACGAGCTCGCTGAGGGTGCCGTTGTTGCCGTCGACGCGGGCCGGCGCCACCTCGAAGTTCTCGCCGCTGTTGTTGAACTCCCAGACGAAGTCGACCTCGGCAGGGTCGGCCTCGACCTCGCACCTCACGCGCACGGATTCCTCGAGGGAGGCGCCGATTATCGTCACGTCTTTGCTCTTGCAGATGGGAGCGACTGTTGGTTTTTTTTTTTTTAGAGATGATGAGTTTGCTGCTGGTTCTTGTGGTTTGGTTTTTGAGTTGGATGTGAGGCTTTTAGGAGGGTTGAGATTAAAAATTGAATGTGTATGTGAAGGTGTATATTTACGACTTTTATTCTGAAAGCAATTAGGGGATTTATAATTATTAAACTGAGTGCTTTCAGCATTTTTCAGTTCAATTCATATGATATGTGTATTATTCTAAATTTAAATTATTTAATATTCAGGATCGCTATAAAAGCTATTTAATAGCTTTTCCACATTTCCATTTATTCGGTAAAAAGAAAGCTATACATTAACATTAAATATAAAAATCGATGACAAATATAAAATATAAATTCTTTTAAAAACTCGATTTCGCAAATCTCGCCGAAAACTATTGAACGACAAATTTAAAAACAATAAATGTTAACAATTGTAATCATCAATTTTTGAATCGGCCCGTCTAGACAAGAAAATAAATGTAATAATCAATATTCGTTGCATAATGAAACGCTCAGGCGTTTGTCAATTCGACTAATTATACATACAACTGCAAACCATTCTTTCGTGCACAGTAATTAAATTATTATGCAAATCGAAGCAATTAAAAATTTAAACCTCGCGCACCGCATCTCGCACATACATAAAATTAAACCTCATTAATGTTGTTAAAAAACAATCACCGATTTCCGCTGATTTTTGTTAAACCGCGCCATCAATAATCCATTGGCTTGTAAACAAAAAATAAGCACATCAAATGAATCTTTAACAAATTATCGACGTCGCTTGACGCGCTCAACATTAATTTCACATTCGCGGCAGAAAATGGCTCAAACCGGACTTGCGTATACGCCGGCGTATTATTCAGCTGCCGAGCTACTTACGACCACGCAAAAAGTGCCAGGCGAGAAATATGATCAATGACGTCTGGAGGCGGAAAAAATAGGTTCGCGCGACGCTCAACATTTATTCTCGATCTCTAATTAACTCGGCTCTGCGTATATGCCCTAACAAGAGCGCGTATCCGCAAATGTGTTTACGCGGAAGGAAAAATTAGGGAAAATTCGCTCCTAATGGGCGAATCCCTTAACGGCAGATACGGCACGGATCTGGCTCTCTCTTTGGTCGGAAATTGCTGTATATATAATTAAAATATTGCCAAGTAAGCATGAGCATTTAATTTCTCGTGCCGGCGCTCTCTCTCTTTCTGTGCTGTGTCATTATTTACAAATCGATACGTATACACACATATTCACACGCAGAAACGCACACACGGCCGCAGCGCTTGCCATGAGAAAATGGCATCGGTAATGAAACGAAAGTAATTTATCGAACTTGGACGGGCTGGCGCGTTGCGGGAGAAAGAGAGAGAAAGAGTGAATCCCTTCTCTTTTTTTTTTCCCAAATAAATTTATCATCGTCGGGCCGCGCGCGCGCGCGCGCACGAGTAAATAAAGCTACATTAACGTTATCAACGAAATGCATTTATTCGCTGTGGGCTGTGTACAAAAAAGGCAAAGAAAAAGTTTTACTTTGATTTAACGAAAGCGCGCGCGCTCAACTTTCCAGCCTGTAAATGTACATAAAAGCGATCGCGGGGTCTCGATGAAATTTCCAGTAATGAAAACAAATTATTTGAAAGCATATCTATTTTCGAAGTATAAATTCAGCCGAATAAGTGTGTCACGCTCGCGCATCTCGCATATATCCCGTTATAAACATCGCGCGGCCCGCGCGCGCCGCCTGAAAGCGATCCGCGCGCGAATTTCACGATAATTCCAGCCAATTTTCCCCGCGCGACACACGCCGGCAACATTTAAAGCGAGCTTCTCGCTCGACGCCCACGCATTATTCACGACGAGAAAGTACTCGGAGGGGGGGGGGGGCGGAAAAAAGAAAAAAAAAAAGAGCTCGCGCGTAGAAGAAAAGGAGAGAAATTCCGCGCGAGCCGCATGATCGATGGCTCGCGGCATAGTGTGACGGCGGTGCGGCGGGGGGCGAGGAAGGGAAAAAAAGTGATTGCCCTTTGATGGGCGCTGAGAGTGGGTGGTGTGCGGGGGCTGTGTTCGTCACTTACATTGGACTCTGAGGGCGACGGTCGGCGAGGTGGTCTCGCCCCGGTCGTTGCTGGCCAGGCACGTGTAATTTCCGGCGTTCTCGCGCTCGATGCGCTGCAGCACCAGGCTCTGCGTGCTCATTATTATTCCGGCCGAGTAGTTCTGCATCAGTAAGCCGCCCTGTTGTGCGCATGGAACGTAGACGTGGTTGCTTGTATTATTCGATGGCTCTCGTGGTTTTTTTTTTTTTTTTTTTTTTTTGTGGGCGGTGGAGGGAGAGAGGGAATTTTTTTTTAAATGGACGATGAATTTCAATTGGCGGGGTAAGCGGGAACTCTGGGTATTCGAGAAGGGAGGGGGAATGAGGGGAGCGGTGGTGGGGGCGATGCTTTCTGCTTTGATATTTAGGAAATTAAAATAGTTTGTCTTTTAAGCGGGGCTTTTTATGCTGTTTTAAAATTTTATGCTCATTGCAATGTTCTCATACTTTTAATAATGGTTTTATTCTCTTGTTCAGTGTAGTGTTATACATATATTTACTTGTTTTATACTTACTAACCTTGCATTTTAACAATTAGGGCAGCCTTACTAGTCAGTCTTGAACTTAGTAAAGTCTTTAAAGTAATCAAAAACCATCTGCCAAAGTGTTGACAATAACTGTTTCCTAAAATCTAATATCCTCTTTAATTACACTCTCTTATTTTATCGCAACCAAAAAGGAAATCAAGCATCCCGCAATTTTTCGCCGAAACAATTAAAATCTTGTTCGAATTTTATCTCGAGCATCAGAAATCTCTAGCCACGTTGTAGCGCAGTTAAGATCTGAGATCCTCAAAACAATCTCGCGTCGCGCGCGCGCGCGCGCCTGCAATTAACGGCATTGTTTAGAGCGCGGTGCAACGTAAATTTAATTCATTGCTCGGGGGGGCCAACTGTTTAAAATTCTCGTGGGAGCGCCCTCGAAAAGCAAGACGGTGCAGCGCCGAAAATAGCTTGTTAGACGAAGATCGAGATAATCCGGCGAACATGTATACATAGCAGAAACAATGTACACGGAACTGCGCAGAATGCACAGTGAGAAAGAGAGGGAGAGATAGAGAGAGAGAGAAAGAGGGAGGGGGGAGGGAGGATATAGCTCTCTAAGGGCCGAGGGTGCATTGTTCCTGAAGTTCAATCTGGAACTTCACGTATCTTGCGATGTATCAGTTGAGCAGCGAGGAATGTTCGCATCGATGAACTTCTATAGCGGCGAGTCAACGGCAGATCTTCGTTATTGAGCCCGGGAGTGGGCGTAAAGACAGTGTAGGTGCGAAAAAGCCAGCAATTAGTGGATTGATAGAGCAGAGGGACTCGCTTTTTATTGTTTGCCAGCGACTAATGAAGCTATTTATTCGCGTTTTATTTCTCAAGCATTGTGTGTTTCGGTTTATTGTCTTAGCTGAAACTGTTCTCGATTCTGATAGGGGGGGCGTATATATGCGCTGTAAGTAGAACAAGCCGCGTGCGGTAAGACAAACAGACGGAAATTAATTCTACATTATTTAATTAAGTCGGCGTGTATTTCGCTGAGCTCGGCGTTATTGTCACTGAAGAGATTATTTTTGCCCTCTAAATAATGATAGTAATTACAACTTTGAACCTTAGTGATATTAATTTTAATAATATTCAAAATTATTTATTTAGATAAATTCTTTTTTTACTATTCATATCCTAACTGTAATCAAGAATATTATAGAAACTTGAATAAGTATTATATAGTTGGATTTATTGATTTAGTAGAAAGAAAGAATCTGATAATATTGTGTATAATTCCAATTAAGCAGATAGCAAAGCCCCGGACCTTCCTCTGGATTATTAAGAAGGATTAATATATTTACTCACATAATCATGGATTACATAAGATTCGAAATTCAGAAGTAAATCATTTATTATAAGAACGTGAAGGTACTAATAAGGGTTTTAGCCAAATATAAAGATAAACTGAGGTAATATAAAAATAATAAAGCTTTTCGATTAAAGCGACTTAAATATAATTTTAACCATATATAATAATAAATAATAAAATGGTACACTATATACCCGGGCAAGACGAACACCTTATAAAGAAAATGAAAAAAATATACTGAATAAAAAAAATTTATTTTTTAAATTATACTATAAACTAGGCACAAAATGAATTTATTATCGTATGAATAAATACAATAACCCATATGTATTTTAGAAATATTTGAATAATATAAGTGAAGAAAAGATTCACTTTCTTTCCTTGGCACTTTCTTTCTCTTACGAGCCGAATTACGGTAATCAATATTTATTTTTCTGGACGATGTTATTATTCCGAGCATCAATCACATACTAAAACTTAACTAAACGCTAGTAAAATAAGCAATGTATCAGAATATTTTCAAAATTATCGCTTCTGACTATGCCATAAACGTAGACTATGCCCGTCTTGCCTGGTAATTTAACGCACTTGGATTTGCAGTGAGGTCTATCTTGGCTATACTAAAATTAGCAACCGCGAGCAGTAATACGTTTATCTGTCTTCCCGCGGTCTTGAATAATTAATAAGTAATGAAGATTTATTAATAAAGTACAATTCAATTAATGAAACACATTCGAGTGTCGGATCAAAATTTATTTTGATATATCTACTCCAGTTAATTCGACATTTTTCGCAAACCTTATACACAGAAATGACATCCCTAAATTTTAAGTGGCCTCGATTTTATAACTACAGATTGGATTTCCGATATTTCTTTGATTATTATATGTACCAGTTTTGTCAAAAAATTTTCTCGACTTATTACCCGATTAAATCAGTCACGTATCAAAGTCTTACAAATATAAATTTCATAAAATAAACGACACATTTCAACGTAAAATCTTGCACGAAGCATTAAAATAAACGAAAAAAAGGGGTCATTAAAATTAGAAAGCCGCTCCAGCGAACGGTCAGCCGCAAAAGCGATAATTAATCCGAAAACCTCCTTAAAAAGCGAAAATGTTTAAAAGAAAAGCCTCGCCGGAAAAGCCAAAGCCCGCAACTCTCCGTATAAACGAAATTAGCCGCAACGCCTCGACAATAGCCAACAACAGAGACTCCTCTCACTTTTTCCTTCCCCTCAAAAATTGAATTACGCTTGTCTGTTTCGCGCTTTGCGAGCTTAGCCTCGCGCTGCCGCAGAAAAGGCTCGTCGCAAACGAAGGAAACAATGGGAGGTAAGCTGGAAATAAAGGTCAGCTCTCTCTCGGCTGGGGCGCGCGCAGTCGTAAAAAGAGAGAGCGGAGGTTCGCACATGTGTGTGTATAGGGCAATCAAGACTTACATTGTGCCGCCAAGTGATCTTGTGATGCTCGGGATTGGCGCGCACTTTGCACTCGAAGTAGACGTCGTCGCCTTCCTTGATGTTCTCGGCTCTCAGGGTGCTGCCCAGCTCCAGCTGCACTTTCGGCGGGACTGCAAGCACACAACGAGTCGAGTGGCCGCTTGTGCCAGCCAAGCAAGCGGGGAGACCGACCGGCGCATTGTGCGTGCGACGAGCGCCCGTTTATTATGAGGCGCGCGGCCGTGTTTCCTTTTTCAGACCCTCTTTCGCTCTCGCGCCCGCCCGCGCGCCTGTGTGTGTACAGTGGGGCGCGAAAGTTTTTGCGAGAGACGAGAGAGATGAATTTTTTTTTTCTTTTTTCTTTTTTTTAGAGGGCTTTTTGCGCGATGGAAAATAAGTAATGCGCGCGACAAAAGGGGAATTTTGTTGATGGGACTTGTTTTCGGTTTTATTTTTGGCGGATTTTTGGACGACGGGATTTTGCTTTATTGCGTTTTTCACTTTTCCAAAGGTTTAATGATTGACGTGTTCTCGTTTCGTTTAAATTATTCGCGAGGTTCGAACGCGGTGGTTGGAACTTTGATATGCTTTTTCGGACGTGTTTCTATTAAATTTATTCCTTGTCGAAAAGTTTTATTTATTTATGTAAACCTAACAGCTTGATAAAATGTTCAGTTTGATAAAAACACGGTTTATGCTAAACAGATTTATTTTTTTAAAAAGAGACGGAATGTTACCGTGGACCTGTTTAATGAAGCTTCGATAATTTATTACTGATCTGTCAACTGTTATATATTTTCTTCAAAATTCAATAATTGTGAATCAATGTGGAATACATTTTTTGTCGGTTCCATTCATCACGTTCAAGAGCAAATTTAAACACATGATCAAGTGCCACATGATGTGAAAAACTAGTTATTTGAATTTGCTAAATTACAAAATGAAAATAAATGTATTATAACAGTTTAAACTAATTGTAATAAATTAATTTTCGTTAAAAAATTAAAACAAAAGATAATATACTATAACAAAATTTATTTCTATGGCTCACAGGAATTTCTGCGGAGCTTGGATTTTATTGTTTCCGAGAAAATGTATGGATAAATCAAAACAAAAGAAATATGAATATTCCATCAACTCGTTACCGTATCAAATTTCTACCGTAGTATTAATCATGGGAAATCAGTTTTATACATTTCTGAGAACAGTAAACCGAGATGTAAAAACATTATAGTTGATCAGCTATTAAAATTCATTTTTATTAATTGTGACTTATTTAGAAGAGATTTTCTACAAATTCCAGTAGTCAGAAATTAAATTAAATATTATTCAATTGATCCGAAAATAAAAGTTTATATTTTTTAATAAATTTGCAGCATTAATTTAGAGTTTTTTTATTCTTTTGCAAGTAATCTATTATAACATCTAAAATGCTAATTCAATTTTGAAAAGTGGGATTACTCCGTTATTACTAAAAGTCATCAATTTCGCAAGCTAATAAAATACTTTACTTCAGCAAAACGTCAAACATTCCACCAGTCTAGCACGAAAACATTTTTGATAAATTTACTCTCCAACTTTACAAACCAATAAAACTTCCAACCCCGCCAGCAATAATCAAATTTTCGGGCTCCTCGCGTCAAACCCCATTACCCATCCAGATAACGATCAAAAAGTCCACACCTCCACCTAATTACCTCCCGAAAAAAAGAAGAAAAAAAAACCCAAGAAAAATCCCCGCGATCTAGCATCTCTTTCATCCCAGCCGGCCAATCAAGATAAGAAGCCGGCTCGCTTCTCCCACAAAAGTTTCACGCGCCGCTGTACTTTAGCCCCGCGCTCTCGCGCGAACAAAGCGCTCGGCTCTCCTATACCTAAGCTCGCTCGGCCGCAGAGTCTAAGTATATACATGCGCTCTCGCGAGGGTCGAGCCCTTAAATGCAAGGGCGCAAGCTAGGAGGACAGCGCGAGGGCCAGGCTTATATAATACTCACAGACGACGTTCATCTGAAAGAAGTCCTCGAGGGCGGAGTCTGAAAGGGCCGGGTTCTCGCCCCGGCACTTGAGGATTTTCCCGTGGTCCTCCGGCTGCGGGGCGAACGTCAGGGTGCTCAGGACCAGCGAGGAGTCGTCGCCGCTCTCCGTCACCTGTAAGCAGAGCCGCAAGCGCTCGTTTAAACAAAATGTCTCTTTGTGCGCGCGGATTCGACAGCCGTATAAGCCAGGCGATTATAGCCCGGCCGTCGGGGCTGATTGCTGCGCGGAGGTTGCTTGAGAGCGTGCGGATGAAAGGGGAGCGTGATTCGCCCACTTGGGCTGTATGGAGTGAGAGGGAGAATTAGCGGGCATTTATGTATGCGTGCGCGGAAAAGAGGGAGGGAGGGAATTGAGGCTGCGCGAATGCTGATTATGGTATTGTGTGTGATTGAAAAACGGCTCGCTGGGTACTGATTCGCCGTGAGGCGTTTTCTTTTCCGAGGATTATAGGCGAGATGGAGATTAGGGAGGGGATAGAAGGCTGAGGGTTGGGTTTATTTGAAAAAAAGGGAGAGTTAAATTAGAGATGGAAATTAATAATTTTATCTCTCGCTTCGATCGAAGACCGCATAAATATTTAATGGCTATTCAAACAATATGGTTATTGTTTGTGTTGAAAAAATCAAAATCACTTTAAAGATTTTAACATTTAATTATACATTTAAAAGCAGAAGCGCTTAAAATATAATCGTTGGACACGAGTCGTTTATAAAATTAATGCTTCACAGCTGAGCGGTCGATTCGAACTTTGTGGTGTAGCTCGCAACAAAAGCTAAATTAGTTATTAATCGTTCTTTTATTGGACCGATCGAGCATAAAGACGGTAAATATTAAGTCTTACAAATCGCTTTTTAGATAAATATATCATTTATGCTCAGCCTGCATTTTCCTTGCATTAATGAATTCTGTTATCGACATTCACGGATAATTTGGGCAAGAGAAATAATTACTGTTTATTATTTGTCCTTTGCAGTATACGCTTGATTAAACCAAATTTAAGTGTCGTTTAAACATACATCGAATTTAATGCAGAATAAGAATGTGAAAAGGTGTGGTTTTAAGTAGAGTAGAAATATATTTTTTTTATGAAAGCCACGGTAGTGTCAAATGTATAATTTTATTCTACAGTTAATAAACATCAGAGAAATTAACTTTCTGCCGATGAAAAGCTTTAAAAGATTGTATGAAAATGTATTGAAATTTTATAAAGTTAAATAACATTCAAATTTTTAATTATCAACTTGACAATTATTATTTAAATAATTATTACAAGTTCAATAAAATTTAGATAGATTTGTATTTTGAATGTAAAAACAAGCAAATACAAAAAATTCAGTTTACACAGTTAAAAATGGATTCAACATACAATAAGCATTTAAATTTAAACGAGAAAAACAAATAAGCAAATATTGTGAAATTTTATATTTAATACAATATTTACATTTATATTTAAAATATTTCATACAAATTTTGGGTATTTTAATTTACTGTATAATTAAATTAGATGATACATTTTACACAAAATAAGTGTAAATTGAAGGTAAAAGCTGTGTTTTAATTACACAAAAAATTCATGTTTTTTTACACTCAATTTCGATATTCTGTAGCAATTTACACAAAATATACAATTTTGAACTGTGCATGGATGTGTAATAAAGCTTCTTACAAAAAGATTTGCAATTTTAAAGGCATACTAAAATTTTCATTAAATTTTGATTTACCACATTACTTATCACTTTTAAAAGATTCTCAGTAGTTATTGAATCATTATTATTTAGTTATTTTAATATTTTAATAAAACAAAAGTAGAAATCGGTGATACTCAAGTTTGTATATATCTCAAACTGAATTAATTTAATCTCTTGTATAAAGGAGGAAAACAATCCACGATGTTTCTTAAACTTTTCATAAATACTATTAATTATATAGCTATTTCAGAGTACTTGAAAATTTTAACGATCCCTATATTTAGATACTTAAAAATCTAAACTGCCTCATATGTAACAACAATTTTTGGCTCTAAAATAAACTCAACATTCAAAATCAAGATACATTTTCCCAAGACCGTAAGCCTCTACCCTTCCTCTCCCCATCTCTCTAAAAATACATAAAGATCAAAGCCGTGTCACAGCGACTCCTCTCTTCAAAACAAAAAAAGCGCGTAAATACAGACACGCGCTCCAATCGTCTTTGGCTGAATCCGATGTCACCTCCGGCGCTCGCTCATTATACCCGTCTCAGAGCGATCTCGCAGCTTGCGATATATCCTGCATTCATACGTCATTAGCGAGGCTTCAGCTCGTCGCACAAAAGCCGAATTTCCGTAACCCCCCCGCACCGCCGCGCGACGGCAGTCAATATATATATATCTAGATATATCCGACATCGCGCGCTACGTACAGATCAGACAGAGATAGACTAGCTGTGCGTGCTTATATATATGCTTACCCGTCCGCTGAGGAAGGGCGTGTGGCCTTCCAGCCACGTGATTTTCGCTCTGGGGTGCGATCCCTTGGCCTCGCAGGCAATCGAGTAGTCTCGCTCCGCCTCCATCGTCGTCGGCTTCGTCAGGATCCTCACCGACTCGGGCTTCACTGTGGACAGTCGAGAGATATAAAGGTGTAATAAAATTATTGATGTGTGCCTAGGTTTAGGCAAGGAAATGATGAGCAATTAGATTAGGAGATGGAAATGGTATTAGCCGTGTGGGCGGAGAGGATGTGGGTATATATATAGGGAAAGTTTGAGGAAGGGGCTGACCGAACTTGAGCTGATACTACTGGAACGTCTAAGGCGCTTTGTGTGTTGAGCTTGCTTTTCGGGAGGGGACGCTGAGGCCTGCTTTTCATGTGCTAATCAGGACTTAGAGGAAAATTATGTTTTTATTTATACGACGAATAAAGCGCCATTGGTATTCCTGCGCGTTTCTTTCCGAGTGTATTGATAAACAGATGCTTTAGCGAGCGTTTTTCAAATTATGTTGGAGGAGGGATTGTATGATCAATTTGTAGCTCTCTGTTTTTTTTTCTTTCTTTTTTTGTTAAATTATAAAGTTTTTCTTTAATTATTAATATTTTTTTAATTTTAAACTTATTGCAATACTTTTTTAACAGAAGTCTATCGAGTTTAGGCGCCTTCATATTGCCGTTTCAAATTAAATTTCTTATTGGAAAATGAACGAAATCATATTAAAATTTTAAAAAGTTTCAAATTATTCTGAGGCTTTAATTTTTAAATTGCATTTTAAAGCAATGAAATCTGAATATGTCATAAATTAATGCTAAATCAATCACCGTCTTCAAAATTAAAGAATTCAATATACAAATGAAATTTGTGAAAACTTAATAAATTTATTTCATTTTAAGTTTGTTAATATTTCTATCAATCAACTTCAATGCACTTTATATTTAAAATATATGATATACATATAAGAACAATAAATTAATTTAAATAAAATTGATTACAAATACTTGATATTTTATTGAATTGTATTTATAAGTTATTTTGGTTAAATAATGTAGAATTCTTTTATACAGTTGCCAATCAATTATAATGTATAAATTATTTAGGGCACCAAAAGTTCACTAAAGTTCACTTTATCGACTCCAAAAATTCGAATTTCAGTTTTTGACGGATTTAAAAAGTAAAACATCTCAAAAGTGATGTTTAAAAATTTCATAAAGATCGAAGCAGAGTCTAAATATATTTTTCTTCGATTTTATTTGAGCGCGCTCTCCGGTGCGTCGCTGAACGTGCAGGTATGCTCGTGCAGATGTACATACGTATGCTCAGCTGCTTCAAAAAGTAAAAAAGTTAGAGTGTGTGTTGCACGTAAAAAAAAAAGTATTTACAAGCAAGCAGCTGAGGCTAAACAAGCTTTGACACAGATAAAAAAGCTGCAGAAAAAGAAAAGAACAAAAAACCAAACAAGAAGCGATCGCCAATGAAAAAGCACTCTTCCAAAATCAGCGGCTTTGATAAATAAATTAAAAGAACAGTTGTCATTTTATTATGTTCTGTAAATTTTAAATATCGGAAATTCGCACTATTTACTCTTTAGTGGAGCATTTTGAACTAAAAAATAGTAAATCCACGAGAAAGTAATTTCCACTATTTAAAATTTACAGAGTGGCTTGGCAATTCAACGAAATAACAATTCAGTCGAGGATATGCGCAATGTGATATAGACAAGATATTTTTATAAAATTTAGACAGGTGCCAACCCGTAACGTACGCACTGTCCGGCAGAAGCCATTTTGTGGTGCGAGTACAGGAATTGAGAAGTAAAATTGACTTTTCAAAGGTATAAGCATCCTTTGGCTCTCGCTCAAGAAGTTCAATAAATTTTAAAGCAGACTATGAAGACTTAATTCGATGTGTTTTATTGGAAAGAGGCTTAGGTGGAAACAACCAAAACAATAACGCGCGTTTAATAATAAGGGTAATAATATTTTATAATTCAATAATAATAAAAGATAAAGATTTATTAAGAATCCTGAGGCGATAAAAAATTTCTAAAAATAACCAATTTTGTGGGCATGTAAAGTGGAATGATCTCTTAATAATTCGTATTTCACATTTCATGCGTGTGAAATTCATTTAAATTTTTGCCTTGTCTAATATAATTTTTATTTCATATGAGAGTTTAACTGTAGAAGAATATAGATTTAAATTTTTAAAAGCTTTATTAAAACTGACATTTTGGTATATAATTTTAAAATTGACTTAATAAACTTCTCCTCAATATATGTAATTAAAAATTGAAATATTACGAGTACAATTTCCGTTTTAATCTAAGAACGTACTAAAATATTTAAATAGGTGTTTACACGATATTAATGTTAGCTTAAATAGTAGATTTATTTAATGAATTAGAAATAAGATAAAACGTTACTTTCAAATTATACAGTTATAAGCTGTCAATGAAATCAGTTACAACAGAGATAACAAATATAAAAAAAAATACTAAAGCAATAAATTACTATGAAAAAAAAACAATTTTCGAATAGACAGCACAGGATATATTTGTGGCTATTACGATCAAATAAATTATTATTTAATCACCGTTGCGAAACAAAATCCATTGAGAGCCAAGATTACTTGATTTCGTGACTTTGATAAATTATTCCTAAGTTTAGTGATCGTCGTAATGGATTGACTTTGAAAGTAATAAACATAAAATAATACGTGAAAAAAATAAACTTTGACCTGAAATAATAACTTTTATCAAATGTTACGTATTTCCTATCAAAACACATTTTTCAAATCTTTCATTATATTTTTTTAAGCTACTCAAATAATTGTGTAAGTATATTTTAGCCCCAGCATTATATCTATTTTTAGAATTACAAATAAAACGCTGCAATACTTTTTAGCATTTTTACAACAAAACAACTATTTACTAAATTTATAAAAGTCAATTTCTGCGCCAACACAAATTGCTCGTCCAGCTTACAAATCACTATTTATCAAAATCACCGCGCATAACTAGACTCGTAACATTTAGCTCAACCACGCTTCGATCGCCAGGAAAAACGAAACATTAACCATATAGCTTCCCACGACGTATGAAAAAGCCGTAATGGCTTTCAAGGCCCGCCGAGTCGCAGAACATTCCCAATTATCAAAATGGCGAGAATGACGAAGCGATAAATGGTTCAGCCAAGGTCTGCAAACATCACACAAGAAATATATATACTCACAATGTACGTTCAAACGAACGGACAGCTCGAGTGGTTGGGTCAGGTCCGTGTTGGAGGCCCTACATCTGTAGGTAGCGTTCGAGTGCGCCCTGGTAAGCTTGCTCACGGTGAATGTGTTCACGACGATCGTACCCGAGGGCTCGATGCGCCCTGCCACTTCCTGGTTACCCATGAACCAAGTCACAGTCGGCGTAGGCTTACCTGAAAGCATGGGGCAGAGATTGGGTGAGTTGAAAATTAGGCGTGACTTTTTCGATTGCGCGAGCGAGCGCGTTGACCTGCAAGCTCGCGTGAGCTGTTTGAGTTTGAGTGATTATTGTTTGATTAGGGCGGGAAATGAAGAAAAGTGGTTGACTATGTGACGGTGGATCGGTGATGTTTGAGAGGTTGAAAGTTCGAATGGAGTGAGACTTGGAGCTGTAGTTGCGGGTGTGAAGTTTGTAATGTCAAGTATTGGAATGTGATTACTTTTATGAATTTATGATTGTAAGGTATTTCTTGATGGGATTGAGATTTTTATTTTTACAAAATTTAAAGTTAGAATATTTCTTTTGAGTTGAGTAAATTGATTGACAGTTTTGGAGTACTATGTTTTGTACTACAATATCTATGAAAAACTAAAGTTTCATGAGTAATAATCATTATTTAAACTAATATTAAAAAATTTATTGAATTCCACATCAACAAAAACATTTGGCACTATTCATCACAATCTTTTTTTTTTTTAAACTTCATCGATTCCCAATTTATTTCATAACCAAATAGACTGCCAACAAAATGTATCAGGTTTCCCGATAATTGTTTTCTGTGCACGTGGAACGAAGTTTTTTCGTTCTAGAACTGTACACAAAAATTGCAGATAACAGTAAAATCGGACTCACATGCGCCCGTTATTAAATGTTTTAAATACTTTCGGAATTCGACACATCGGCTGAATTTTCAGATCTTTTCTTAGTTCTCGTGGTATCGATTACTTTCTATTTATTTACATTCTACATTGTATAGAAAATGCCAATAAAAGTATCGCACTTTAATTGCTCTTTTATATAAACTTACCTCCTCTAACTTCACATCTTAGACTAAACGGCTGATTTTCCTCGTAAGGTCCGACGACACCTTTCGCTTGCACTCCGGCCTTATCGAAGATAAATATCTGATGCGGTGGAACTATTAAAAAAAAAACGATTATATTATATACTATCCTGTATTTAATAAAGGTTGATATGATCTTATAGATAAAAGAAGCACATATTTATTCTTGTAAATGGATCATCAATAATATCTTATGAAAAAGTATCACATAGTAGAGGATTATTAAATTATAATTATTCAGGTCATTTCAGTAGAAGATACATAAATAAAACATAATGAAATAAATTATAGAAAAAAATTATCGATAAAGGACAGATAAAATATTCTTAGAGTTTTAATCGGTAAATGCATTATTTCATACACGTATTTATATTTCGTACATTAAATAAAGTTAATTACAAATCAAATTATAAAAATCCTCCGGAAAACTTATCTTCCTTTTCATATGTATATACATACATACATCGCGCTGAGTGGATATATATAATTTTGTTCGATACCGACTCAGTTCGTAACTGATTATGCTATCAATCAATCGTATAGCATTCAAATGAGCAAATACAACTTTTATGCAGAAATAATTCATTCAAATGTTTATTAGCAATCCAAGTTTCCAATTTCTAATTGTTATTCAGGAAAATTTATATTTATGGAGCAGTTTATCAAAAGATTTTATCTGTTTTATAATTTTTTGACAATTTGCTCTATATTTTTTAAATAATTTGCGCCATTTAAATATTTTTGCGATGCTATTAAACTTATACTAAAATTAAACAGCATTAATTGATCATTTGTTTTTGTTAATTAAGTAACGAACGTTTGACCGCAAGTGAAGTTGACATTTAATCAGAAAATTATCGGCTATCCACATTATAATAATTACACGTCAACGCGATTTTCTTCGTACCTTATCGATTAGTCCATTTTGAGTTCAATGTGTTTAATAATTTTTTGCATGTTCCGTATAATAAAATGGATTTTTGTAATTTTAAAGAAATTCTTCTCTTAATTCTTACCATAGATTAAACTAAAACTTTCTTTTGTTTAATTGTTTAAGTTTTTATCACTTTTTAGTACTACGAACGAAATCTATTGACATGAGTTTTAATATTGGTTTTTATACTTTAATTCTGATAACAAAGAGCTTTACAAAGTATTTTACAGAAGCATTTTCTAATTAAACTCGTTAGTCAATAAATACTTAATAAATTTAAAATCTAATATCCCAATGTATCGATTGATTTTTTTTTTTGTATATAGCGCAACTTTTATTCATCGAGTTCTATGCATCTTTTGCTAATAAAACTATAAAAAAATTCTTGTGGGTATACCTCAAAACCATAGCCACAGACTTGATTTCCCTGCAATATACAAAAATTAACGATTCCTTTTAAAATACAAACTATATACCTAAAAACTCGAAACAAATAACACGGCAAACCGCAAGAGCCCGCCTCGTTTTAAAAATCATAAAGAGCAACGAAAAAGTTCTAAAGCCACTTAAAAAAAGAAAAGAAAAGCGCAGCAGGGAAAATCCCAAGTCAGAAATAATCCAGCGTCTCCGGAGCCCGAGCGGCGGCCATTAGCGCAAAGAGTCTTTGGAAAAAAACTCTCCTCGGAACAAAGCCAATCAGCTTGCGCTAACTTTATTCCTCCCTTGCTCGCTCGAAAATTCAAGCCTTACCGATGACAGTGAGATTAACTTGGTAGTTCCGAGTGGGCGAGCTCGTGAAGTCAACCCGACAGCGGTAGACGCCCGCGTCGTTGAGCTGCACGGCCTCGAGGTTGAGGTAGGCAGGCCTCGCAGTCTGATGGATGAACTTTGCCCGTGGACCCATCGCCGTGTTGTCCGACTTGTTGAGCGCCTTATCCATCGACCTGCCTCGCACGTCGAAGCTGCAAAAATTAAGATATGGAAGATTTGAGCGGAGAGAAAGAGAGAGCCGGGCTATCTTTGGGTTTGGCTGGACGTTGGTGAGAGATGGGCTGGACTAAATCGGAGAAGAGCCGCTCTTGTTTACGAGAACGGGAGAGTTAAGAGTGGAAGAGGCGAGGGAGCCGAGGGAGAAAGTGGACGCCGAGGGTGTATTTCGATCAGGAGGCTTTGATCGGCTGAGAGTGTGGGATGCGTTGTCTATCTATATGTTAATGGCTGATTGTGTCTGTCTATTTCTACTTGGGCCACGGCTGGGATATGTTTGCTGAATTTTTTCTCGGCGTTGGGATGGTTCATTTAAATTTTCGGAGTTTATGATAAGCACTGGCTTTTTTAGCTTTTTTTTTCGTGGAATTAATCATTATGCATCTGAGATTTTCGGATAATCGAACCTGCGTGTCAGAGTAACATTGAATATTTTTGTATTTTTTAAAATTCTGTCACGTATTACTCGCGTTAAACGAAACGCCGAAAATATCTCGCTGCGATTGTCTAAGATTAATTAAAAAGATTAAAAATTTGATGGCCTGCATTATCATTTGCATACAAAGGTTAAGTAATATTAAATTTCTTGAGAGTAGCTTATTAAGTTTTTTGAACAATTTAATCCTTTCTCGCAAGGGCAGAAAATTTAACCGGTCTCTCCTTCCCCCTACACATCGCGCAATAAAGAGAGAGATAGGGACTCATAAGATATTAAAGTACTAAGTGATCTCGTTGCAGCTCGACTTTGATAATGTAGTCCCATGAATTAAAAATTTTCGAAACTTTTCGTGCCTCCCCTTACAATTTTTGTACAATACAAAAAAAAAAAAGAGGAAAAAATTCAAGGAGTTCGAGACGAAGCGGAGTTACAAGGACAAAAAAAATGTCAGTTCGATAACTCCATTATTCTCTACCATTTCACCTTGCCTCCTCTCAATTATTCATCCCACGTTTGTTCAAAACTTTTTCTCTCCCGCTTTCCTCTCTTCCTCCCGCGAAATTGTACACCGGGTTAAAAACGAGCAACTTTTTCTTCTTAAAAGATTATTGCTCCGTTACGCCGGGCGGATCAGATTTTTTAAATGACCTTTCTGAAGGGTCGCTCTTGAAAAAGCCCCGTTTTAATACTTCTATTATACGAACAATGCCTACTATTTCTTCGTGAGTCTTTAATTCGATTCTGATGTTAATCCATTTAAAAAGAACAACTCACTGTGTAACAGCTTGAAAAAAAAAAAAAAAAAAAAAAAAAACGAACTGGATACTAATACATTTCCCAGAGTGATACTCATTCACACATCCAGGCGATCCTGCGAAATCAAATGAACGATAAATTTTTAGTCGAACCTTCACTCTCTCTGACAGTACAATTAGCAAATCATCGAGCGCGCGAGCATAAAAGAAGGGCCGTGTTCCGCGCCCGCGCGCCTCGGGGATTAAAAATACAATTTACTTCAATTATCGGCTTTCCCATTGTGCGCCTAATTGTATTCAATGAAAATATTCTGCTCTCTCTCTCTCTCTCTCTTCCCATTAAATTCGAACAAATGCTTACTCGCGGAAAGTCCACATGCGAAAGAAGCGAGGACGCGGACGTCTTCCCTCTAATTCCTCCTTCCCTTTTCGCCGTCTTTCTCTCGTATAATAGTTTTATGACGCCTTTCATTCTCTCTCTCTCTCTCTCTTTGGCTCACTCGTTCTCCCTCTCTCTCTCTCTCTCTCTCTCTTTGTTCGACGTCCGCGCGCTCGGGCGCTTAAAGGCGAAATCGAGGACTCGGGGCCCTCTTGAAAATGTACTTTCCGTTAATCCGACGGAACGACTTTGTTTTCGCGCTGGCACAGCGGCAACGTCCCTCCTTCTCTCTCTCTCTCTCTCTCTCTCTCTCTCTCTCTCTCTCTCTCTCTCTCTCTCTCTCTCCCACTCTCCAGCCCCGGTAACGACGTTAATCGTTCCTCCTTCGTCGAGGAGAGAAAGAGAGAGAGAGAGAGAGAGAGAGAGAGAGAGAGAGAGAGAGAGAGATGCAGAACTTTGCCAGCGGCGCAACTTACTGGCTTGAGGATATCCGCAAGGTATTAAGTCAATGCTGCTATTTGAGGTAAGAAAATACGAACAATTTTGCGGTATACAATTTTAGTTTTAATCCAAGCTGGCTGGCTGTTTTGATAGCGGTTATCACTCGCAAGAGAGAAGACAGCAGACTAGAGATTGATTCGATTTGAGAGAATAAGAGAAGTTTGGTAAAATGGTAGGAGTGTAAAAAAAAAGTGTTTATGAGCCGTGAGGTGGTTTAGCACTGGACTGAATGTTTAGAGGATATAGCGCAGGGGGAATCGTACAAAAATTAGCGTGAAATTCATTGTAAGAATTTTCATGTAGGCCATAAACATAAATTACGATGACAGTTAGGTGCTTACTACTGGTATAAAGTGCATTTTTATCGCGGAATGTCGCCCGTAGAAAAAAGATCTCGCGTTCAAAGTTAAAAAATTTCCCTGCAAAATGGGCTGGAAGAAACAAAATTAGCCGGCTGCTCAATTATAAATGCTTTTAAAATTACTAAATTGTAAGTGACTCCGTTCAGTCAGAGTGCGCCAACAGACAGATACATTAATACTCGATTAATAATTTAACAAAGTCCTCGCGCTTTCTCTCTTAAATGATATAAAAATGAAAGTATAAGTGGGAAATTCATAACGACAGACGAGCAAGATGTCAGAAGCCTCTTTGAACTTCTATATTTAATTCACTAAAGTTCCTTTTAAGCTTCTCTCTCTCTCTCTCTCTCTCTCGCTCGCGCTGTTATCTTGTAAAATTAAAATATCTGTTCTCTTAGAAACGACTTATGTTCACAGAATATCTACAGGTGAAGATCTATTTTAAATAAAGGTGTTCCGGTATTATTAGTTTATACTATAAAGCATTAAGTGTCTCATTTTAATTATAAAACATTGAGTAAAGTTCAGTATAAGAAGCCCGATAAAATTACTTTCATTACATACATAATTTGTAATTTTAAGATTGATTTTTTATAAAGACTTCTAATATTACCAGTACCTAATAAAAAAACAATATCGGTATACACCAATAAACAAATAATACAACACCAACGTCAAATAAAAAAATATTCAAATGCTGCATTCGTCCGCCTATGTCGCGCATCCCGCGCTGGCTCTATTAAAAAATTACAAAATCAAGAGATCCAGGCCGACGTCAAATATCCTCGTATACGTCTGGCACAAAAGCCGCGATTGGGAAACATTTGATGAATGCACTCAGCCCATACAAGCGTGCGTCACGTCGGCGAATCGGGAAATATACATAAAAAGCGCTGGAAGCCTATACAGCCCCCGCTTTTCTGTGCGCGTGAATGGAGGGGTGGCGGCGAAATATACGCAAAAAAAAAGAGATTTCGCCTTTGGCCCGAGGAGCGCGAAGGGAAAAAGAGTCGCGCGCGATTCAACTGGTTGGCAGCCTGGCACGTATCGGATCGGCCGATGGATTTGTGTGTTTGTGTGAGCATGTGTGTGTGTGGATCTGGATATATAGAAGTGTCGTGCTGGGTTATTCAAAGAGGAAGAAGATGGGGCCTGTTTTCGTAAATTTTCAAGCGAATCGATTAATTTATTTTTGCCGCAGCTTAGATGAGAACGAGGTGGTGAAGATAGGAAACGATTGATTGAATTGTTATTGGGTTGAAAACAGGTTGAAAAGATCATGCAAGATTAACGAAACGCTGAAATAAGAGAGAGCTTGTAGGATATTGGAGTGCAAGAAAACTGACGAGGATAGTTTGTTTGAATAATTAAAATAATAACGCTTTAGTTCATTTTAACAGTTTGATCGTATAAATGTAATAATAAATATCACTACTATTTTTTAAATTTATCGGTAGTAATGCTTTTTAAAAACTGAAGTATTTTACAACGTTTAACTGATCCAAAAATATTTGAACATATGTCACTCTTAAAACCTTTTTGTATGTGTATATAGGTGGATCGTGAATAAGTAAAATGTCATCCTTGTCGATTTCCGAACAAATTTTTCAATGATCTTTTATTCATTATTGTATTTCTAAAATAGCGTTTCTAAGCTACTCAATAGCCAGTGAATTGATAACGGTTTTTATATCGATATTAGTGATAATTATATTACGAAGCTCACAGAAAAAATAATTGAAGTAATTATAGAAATCCGTATTTAAGGAATTATATTTTATGAAACTAATACCAAAAATACCTAGATTTATGATTTATTCAAACGTTTGGGATAAAGTGATTTTCAACGGTAAAATTGATAACGACGAAAATAAACTGCATTTACAAAGGTTATTTTTTCCCAACGGTAGTTCGAGCTATTTTAAAAAAAAAATATTATTTAATCCATAACCATTGCTCTGTCAATCGATTTAAAATATGACCATTATCTATAAAAAAAATAAAATAATCTGCTTTTTTATTATTTGCGTTAAAAAAGTAAATTATCTGATAAAATATTCATTCTTTCCTTACATCCCTGAGCCCGCAAACCTCAGGATGCCAGATTTGTTTGCTGAATTTAGCCACGTCTTGATCTTTGTCTTCCAAAATCCAAGAATAAGTTATTAGTGCACGTGCAAAGAACAGCAATAATGAACCAAATTCAAAAATGTACAAATTAAAGTAGCCACGACGGTTATTATAATCTAATCAAGCCGACTTTAATTGACGTTGCCAAGTATTAAGAAATTAGTAGTATTTATGAAGCTGATTCATTAGGATAATAAGCTTAAAATTTCAGCACAAAAAGCCATCAAATACAATTTTTATAATGAACTAAATGTATTTTCGAAAAATCGATAAAGTTCATGATACGCGCATCAATTAAATTAAATTAAAGTAACGAAAAAAATCCAAAACCTATATCGTAAAAATATATTACATACAGAGTAGGTCAGAAGCAGCTCGCATTCTTCGATACAAGCAAAAAAAGAGAAAAAAACAAGAACTGAAAGGATTAAGTGTACACAAGTGTTCGAGCATTAATAGAGCCACGGGACCGAGTTGATATACACACAAAAAAGGTCGCGCGCTACAAATTGATGCACGGGGGAAAACCGTCGTCGTCGCATAATAGAACAATTTTCTTTCGTCGGAGACGAACACACATACAAAGACATCCTTCCGATATATAATATACGCACTTTGAAACAGGCGTGCGTTATCGCGGGACTTTTTATCTTCAAAGATTTAGCGAGAGTAAAAAGTGGAACGAAAGAGAGAACATAAAATTGCGCGCATCGAAATACCTTTGAGAGCGCGTGAACGGTGATTTTTCGACTTTATTTTATCTGCCTTTTTTTCTCCCGCTGTCGAGGAGGTTTACGCATTTATAAGCTTTGTACAATCGTCCGTGAATATTAGTTTGAAAAGCGTCTCTCGATGCGCGTATCGCGCCGTTCTTTTAATGGAAATTTTTTGCTCTTCTTCATTTCAGCCTTTTCTTTTGTATATTCAAGTTGTGAATAATTGAGCGACGCGCGGACAGCCCGACAGTGTGCAAAAAGTAGATTTATAATTTTTGGATATAAAGCCGGAAAAAATGCAATATGACATTGATATGAATTTTCTATAAATTATACGACACCAGGGCTATTATTTTTCAAAAATGTCTAAATAATTTTAAATTACTATTTTTAGTAACCGTCCTTAAGTATAGGTGTAAGTTAAACAGCACTGTAACGTTAAACCCGACCTTAATGGCTTTTGTGCATGTGCAGAAAAAGTATGCAGCTGCCTCATAAGGGATCATACAGTTAAAAGCCGACGGCGAAAAACGCACCTGTCAAACATTTTCGCTTCCATCAAATTAAACAACACACACTTTTTTACTCGCCGAGTAAAGAAGAGATTACTCGCAAAATCCCAGACAAGTTCTCTTAATTTTGGCACGTTTCTTTTTTCGCTTATTTTTGAAAAATGTTTAACCAGCCATTGTTATACGGTCTTACGAAATATTCGCATGCCGCGCGCTATATCACAGAGAGTAGCAATCCCGCCTGTCACCTCGAGCGTGTATCTGATTTTTGAGAATGATTGTATTGTTTCCCGGCTTTTTAATAGCGGCCGAAGTTTCTTTTTCACCTATTTGGGTTAATTTATTCATGTACTGCTGCTGCGGCGCGAGGCTTGGATTTAGCGGCTACGAAGAGGGATAAAAAACATGGCAAAATGACATTAAACTTTCAAATTGCGCTGTGAGTGTTATTTAACTCTTTCATACAAAGACTTTGCTTAATCAATTTTATTTTCGCTCATTTAGTTAAAAACTGCTCGGAAATATCTGCTCCGTTCGTGGCATTTGTGTATCGATATTTAATTAGTAAAATGCTGCAATTTGTATAAAATTTACGTGATTAAGGAACTAAATATTTAAAATTTTCAATTTTATAATAATTAAAATGTTGAAAATGTCTTTGTTCATGTAACTATATGCAGAGCAGCATATTGATTTTTGAATAGGGCCGCCATTTAAATTTTCGAAGACAAATTTGACGCCACGATAGTTAATGTTGCGGAACTATTGCGAACAGCCGTTGGCAGTGGTTCCGGTTTAATGATTGTTTACCCTAGATTTGACTTTCGTAACGTTGATACCTACGTTTAATTACTCAACACTGTTACTATTAATTAATGCGATTGATTTCAAAGCACACGTGCGTAATTTAGTTTACCGACTAGGCATGGGGCAATACGATTTTGTAAGGTCTTTTCAAAATTATCGGTCACTGGCAGAATGCAAAATTTTCAATCAGAGTTTCAGAAATACTTTTATAGAGGTTTGGCGATCTAATGCAAAGTAAACAGTTTTGGATAGCATTTATAACTTGCTTTAGTTTAAATAGGCGTTTAGTGATTTCTAAGTTACTTAAATTTTTTAATTTTTTTTTAATGGACAATATCAGCTTGTAGCAAATAGAGTGATCTCAAAAAATATATTTTTTAAATTTATTTATTTTATTTTTATCAAACAATTTTTAGAATCAAACGCAACTAAATACTTAAAGATTTCTGAGATATTTAAACAACTAGGATTAATAATTTGAAAAAATTCCATTTTTGTTATATAATTCATAACACTTGCCTATATTTCATAATACTTGGACAAAAGCCATTAATTTTCGGTATAATTTTCCAACCCATAGGTACAGATAAGAACGTATATATAATAGAAAAGACGTAGATACATACCTGTAAATCGGTACGACATCGGTTTCACGAAACCAGAGCACCATGTAGACCCTATCGCCCCGGTTGGGCGGCTCAATGTTACAAGGCAGCTCCGCGGTACGTCCGAGCACCGCACTCACGTTCTCCGTTACCACTGCAACACAAAGACACCCAGTCATCAGTGCAATGCTACATTGTCATTATTACATAAGATTTTCGTTATTATATGTGAATGTAAAATGAAAGTATAATAATCGAAATTGTCTTATTTTTATCCTAGCTCGAATTGTTCTCATTAATTAGTTTTTTTTTTTTAAAGTATATTTCAATGCAAGTGATTACAAAATAAGCTGCTATTCATAATTTAATAAAGTTCGAGATAAGTATTGTAATTAAGAGTTGACTTTCAAAATTAATGTTATTCATTACACCCTATTTAATAAAGAAAACTTGTCTTTCAAGCCGGTTTTAAACCTGTCTACTCTAAACCTGATTTTACTACTGCGGGTTCATAACCGAGTTGAATGAAACAATATTCATAAAAATGTTTGCGTTTAAAAAAAAACGATAAAAAGAGTAGTTTAAGACCTATTAAAACTTTTTAATCTCTCTTGCTGATCCATTGCGCTTATTACGACTATGTGAATTGCTGTATTATGAATATATATATTCAAATTTAATATATCTGTGAGAACACTTAGTAAAAACCCATTATTTGCATTTAGTGCATGTATACATTGTATGAGTATTACAGCATAAAATAAAACTAAAAACAAATTTTAAAATATACTTTAAAAGTAATTATCAAATTTTAGTTTGTTAAAAAATGCAACATGAATATTAAAATTTTATTTATAATAAGTATTTTTGTTGTAATACGTAAATTATTTCTTTTAAAATAATCAAATTAAGCCAGATTTGTTAAATGATATTATTTACATTGCGGATTGAAAGGTTAGAAGCTAAATTAAGAGAGATTTTAGTTATTTACAAATTTGATATAGATTATTCATAGTAATCTACATATTTCCGCGGAGCACTACAAATTTTGAATTAACCCTTTGCAAACTATCTGCTGAAATTTTGTAGTTAATAACATTTTAATTAGTTGTGCCCGTATTACACATAGCTAGAGTATCAGAGAACTTAACGAGGTGCAGTGTATACATTATTTATTGTTTATTCCGCTGTGTTAACAAATTTTTAAAACAAGAAAATTACAAATTTATTAATAATGTTATATGTTCAACAGATTTAAACAGAAAATTTTCAACAATATTTTTCATTCAATTTTTATGAAATTTATTTATAATATTTTATTGAAAACTGAAATGATCGTTTCTTTTTTACTTCAAATAGATTGACTAACAGACTATGCATATGTAAATTTACTTTTTCGATCATACAGGAAATGAAATTTATATAAAACTTCCAATATTCATTCGAAATTAGCATTATGATATGAATAGAATGACCTGATTTAGTACACATGTCAGGGCTATATATTTTTCTTGGGCTTAAAAAAAGAATAAATATGATTAAGTGAACCTAGTTCTATTGTTACAAAAGAATTATTTGTTCCTGTTTGTAAAGATAACAAATCGATCATTCTTCATTTCGTATGACTCTGTACAAAGTCTACAATTTATTTTTAAGAATCACATTGAAAAATGACAGTCAGACATGCGGCTCCAACATTTTTACCAATAAAGTAAGTGTCACAAAAGATTTTTAAAATCCGTCAGTCCTCCAATATTGAAAAAACGAATACCTTCCTCTAACTACTCGAAAAACGCACTTAAATCCAAATCAGCTTGCTCGAGAATCGGCAAAACTTACATCCAATCGACTTTAAATAATACATCCAATAACTCACAACAAATGCGGCCCAAGTGCCTCTCGAGCTGGCTCTCACGTAGTTGAAATGATTTTTAAAAAATCCAGCGACTAATCATTTCGCCGCGGCAATCGAACAGCCAGAACGACTTTCGAAACTGAATTTCATTGCCGAGAGGGAGAGAGAGAGAGCGCAGCGGGCGGCGAATTTTATTCGCAAAAGAAAGCTGCAAAAAAAGCGCGCTCGCACAATCGAGTCCCGCGATGCAATATAAGCGAGGGGGGCGCGAGAAGGGCGCCGGGTTATATATTGATTTTCAGTTAGCCCCTGCAATCCGCATGAATACCTGTGTTTCGAGGGCCAGCCGTGTGTAAATCAATACCCCCTTGTTGCGCTGGAAGGCACAATTACATTAAGAAAATAGGGTGCTCAAAATTTAATGAAAAAAAAAAAGAAAAAAAAAAAAAGTTTGCTCGCGAGAGAGCCAAGGAAATCTCGACTCGAAAGCAATCAAAAAGTGACTTTTACCGCGTTTTCTCTTTCTCTCTCGTCGATATCGCGGGCGTGCTTCAACTTTGCCTCTGAATAATTGATCGAAAAGACGAGCTTTTTCGAAAAGCACGCAGCCAATCAGTCCAGCTCCGACTGTTCCATTACATCGGTGAGCTTTACGTAAGCAAGTGACGAAGAGACTCGATGATTATAAAATCGAATGAAATTAGCATTGGCCAGACTCCATTTGACGAAAGCTCGCTGAAGGAGGCAACTCGCCGGATTTCCCGCTCTTTATAAATAATAAGGAGGAGATTTTACAAGTAGCTCGCTGGCGTCGCCGTCGTCGGCGGCCGATTTTCATTAAATGGCACACGGCGGCGGCGGCGGCGGCGGCTAATCGCAAAATTCATTAAGTGAGAGAGCTCCTGCATGATTTATTATGAATCCAGGCCTCGTTTCTACTTGACTTCTCGACTTGAAAGGGCTCGCCCGGGCAAACGCAGCCGTTAAATTTGATTTATGCTTACGGCCTTTGAAAGTAACTTTTGCATCGTTAAATGCGTGCATATAAGTGTGTGTGTGTGTGTATATATACTAAAATAAGGCGCGCGCGAGCGCGCAAGCTGTATTCTCTCTGTGCATAAACTTTTATTTATAACTAAGAAAACTTCTACCCTCCCCGCTGAGCTTTCGCCTTGTAATGAACGAACGAAACTTTTTATTTATTAAATTCATCGGGGCAGTGCGTTTTCAGGCCGCGTACGCTAGCTCGCTGCGAGAACGAGTTTCCAGAAACATCTCGTATTATAAATAAGCGCCGCTTGTTGAGTGTATATGGTAATAATGTATTTATCTATTTTTGATTTTGTGTATATAATTAACGGATTTGTTAAAGTGGAGGACTTTAAATTAATTTTCTTTGCATTACGCTAATGCGATTAAGAGGCGTTCGAAATATTAACCGCGCTGAGTGCGTATATTATGCTAGATTGCAATACGATCGGCGAGAATTAATTAGTTAGCAAGAGCAGTAATAGATTCTTCTCGGTATATATAGATGGTATAATACTTTTACAATCAATTGGCTTTTAATCGAATTACAAAATATTAATCGGACTTGGCTCGTTTTCGTTAAATGTTTCGGTTAAAAATCGCGAGAGACGCTTGAAAAATAACTTATGCTTTTAATTCACTTGCATTACTTTGATCTATTTCTGTTTACAATTCAATAATATTTGTATTTAAACGCTCATATTTTGATAGCGTATCAAGTATTTTAGTACGAAGCCGAGTTTAAAAAAATTGTGTATTTATTTGGTAAGCGTAAATAGTAAAAACTGATAAACCAATTTAGTAACCGAGCGAGCAACATTATTCAACAAATCCAAATATTTATGCTATAAATGAATTCGATGCAAATATAATGAGAACCTGAGCATTCAAATTCGACTATTTATTCCCTCGAGCTTTAACGAAAATCCAAAATTCCGAGAAGCCATCTAAAGTTGAGCTTTCGCTACTCGTAGCCGTATGAATAAAATTAGAATACAAAACGAGAGCGCAGCAGAGAAGCTGCGAATAAACATAACAAAAAAGCAACGAAAAAAACATCTCAATATTATTTCAATAAACAGCGTAACCCATTGTTAAAGCCGAGCAAATTATCAAAGATTTCAGGGGCTCCAGGTGCGCAATCTAAAAGTGAATTCCAGCGCGAGGCATCTCGAGACGGCGCCGGGCCGCAGTACATAATCAGTCTGTCAAGTTAGCGGGATGGAGACTCTCATTATCGTTAATAATCGACGCTTTCGCGATTTACGAGAGTTTCTCCAAGTACTCGCGGCGCGAGCGCATGTGCATTATAGTTTGAAGAACTTGTAAAATCCAGTTATCTATATCGGCGAGCGACGCTGCCATTGCATGGAACAGCATCAGAGAGCGCGACGAGTCAACTTTTTTTTTTCCCTTAATCAAGCGTCGTTGCGTAGAGGGTGGATGTAGTGGCTTGTTTGAAGATTGATGCTTGGTTGAGTAGTGTAGTTAATCTCGTGGAAGTAAGTCGTTTTTCGCGAGTAAGCGAGTAGCTGCGTGTCGCTGGGAGTGGGAAACTTATGGTTTTGCGGGAGGGTATTTAGAGCAGTTTTAAAAATGGATGGTTTAATTTTGTAAGTGTGCTACGCGCATATTAGGTACTTTTTAATGATTCGTAATTATTTTGGACGAAATTGGTTGTCTGCGAATTGGGGGATTGAATTTAAATAATGGTTATTATTATCAATTATGAAAAGCATTTCTTATACGCTGCACTTTAATTATATCTATCAAAGAGGTCACGAGAATGCAAATTAATTACGTATCATTTATTTAAATAGAAATTCGCATGAGAATAATAATAAATTTTGCAAATTATCATAATTACGAGGCAAAGTCTTCATTCATGCGCGCGGGCGCGGCATTATTCTAATTATTATTTTCATTTTCTGATTTTCGCCGGAATTGATTGGCATACACTTTTAATACCGTTGTATGTATTAATTAAAATAACATCGTTTATCGACTCGCCGAATCCCCGCGCTCTATTGTCAAAACGGATTTTAACCCAAACTTGACGTATAACAATTAAGGGCCGTATACAATCTGTCAATCAAAATCGTAAACGACATTCTAAACTAAATATACGCTCAAGCATCCGCACGGCAAACAATCCTTTATAAAATAATAGGACACACAAGGTATCTCATTTAAAAATCACATTCCCATTCATAAATCAGCCAGGCGAGCTGAAATCTCAGCCGGCAATTACCCCGAGTAAGCAAACGTCTCTTAAAGCACATACACACAGTGCGCGTCTAAAAAAAAAGTCTTTCGATTCGTCCCGCTCAATTATTAAAACGAGCGCCGGCAGCTCGAATCGTCCTCACTCTCCTCCTTACCATACATAATACAGACAGGCACATAGAGAGTCGGCCGGCGTCAAGTGGGCCAGTAGATTAGCGCGCCTCGGTACACACATACTCACACGTAGCTATAGCTATATACCGAGGCGCCTTTACATTAAGCGCCGACGCGAGTGAGAGAGAGAGAGAGCAGTCCCATTCACAATAACGCGCCGATGAATAATTCAATGGCCGGGAGAGAGAGCGGGGCAAAATCGATGCTTGGCTCCGTCGATTATTAACGCTAATGAGCGAATCTTAGGAGCGCCGCGGCGCGATTATTAATACACGCAGACGGAAGAGGAGCCGCTTACACACAGGCGCTCGGGGCCTACTGACACGGTTGACTTGTGCAATTCGTTACAAGGGTATGTATGCGCGCGTGAGGGCATAAGCAGCCGCGCGTGTCAAGGGGACAGAGAGAGAGCGAGAGAAAGAGAAAATTTCGTCGGCACTTGTTTTGAGGAGCTCGCTCGCTCGCGCGATGAGGGAAAGTGGAATTTAGACGGGGCCAAAGCAGTTTTTGTAGTTTTTCCAATTATCCGCGTAGCCGACGTAAGCCGGGACATTTTTAGCGGCGCTCCCCTTTCGACGGCTGCGACAGAGAGCCGCGCGCGCGAGTCTATGAAAAATTAGAAAGAATATAATTTGCCGGGACGCGTCTCTGTGTGCCCACGAGCGAGCGACGCTTTGGCGCGCGTTTGTTTTCAGCCGTAATTGAATGCCGCGCGCTCGCGCACGCGAAAACAAAAGATGACCGGGGGCAGGCCGCGGCCTGCAGGCTCAAAGGGAATATACAGAGGCGCGACTGTCGATAGACGTCCGTTAAGTTGACGTTATTGTGCGCTTGATTTATTTTCTAATTGAACTGGCCCGGCGCGAGCGCGCGCGCCGATGAAGCGCCGGGAAAAGCTCGAGAGTGCGTTAATCATTTTTCCAAGTTAATTTAGCCTTTGACGCGCCGATTTGTTATATACAAGTGCGCGCAGTCGTAATCTCTGGGACGCTCGTGATGCTCGTGTTTGTTATTCAATGATTATCAAATGATTGTGAATTGTTATCGTGCAGCCCGCTGTATCTTTCGTCCGGATGAATATTCAACGAGGGAGGCTGAATCATACATGTAATATCAATTTGCACTATTGCACAATTATTTATGTGCGCGCGCGGACCCCCCCGCGGGCCGCAAGCAGCTTTACGAGTGGAGAATCACGTTAGGACGCACAATACCTGTTGCGCACTTATCTTTGTTGATTAATATTTATAAAGCTTATCGAGTCTCTCGCACTGCCTTTCTTTCGCCTCGGCCATGCCGCTGTCTTTTTCTTTTTCTAATGCTCGCGTCGTTGGGTTAATTTGGATTGACGGGCTTTTCGGTTCGGCTAGAATTCTGCGTTAGACGTAAGAGTAATGGCGCGATAATGAAAATATTGATGCTGATTCGCCGCCTAATCAAAAGGGCATACTAAATACAGTCAATTACCAGAAGAGGCGAAGTTATATAAATGGCCAGCTTCTACATTCATGCGGGGAATTAGGCTGAATCCGTGAACAATTTCCGCAATTAGCGGAATCGATAAATCAAAATTTGTTACAATTATTAGCCTCGACAAGTCCGCGCTCCAATCAAGATTATTCCACAAGTGTTCATTTGAATAAACACGTAGCGGAGCCTCCCCCTTCGAAAAAAAAAACGAAATCACTCACGAAAAATGACGAATTACCATGAACCCCAGGGCTCAAAACGCTCTCGACTCGTATCAATCCGCTGACCGCTAGCTTAGCATGATCGTGCAGGTTTATTCACGTTGAAAAAAAACGTTAGTCCATCCCGTGCACTCGTAACGCAGCAGGTCCGATTGTGTGTATATATATACAGCGCGTTACGAGGCTGTCGCGTGATCCAGCAAAAATTAGAAAAGTCCGTAAGGGTGCGAGGCTCGTGGAATTACTGACCTAAAGCTGGATTCCGTACGCTCATTCAGCGGTCGGCCTAAAAAGCGAGCGATTCAAAAAAGCGTAAATTGAGTCGAGCCTCGCTCTCCGGCTACAGCTGCGGAAAAACTTAATTTAATGCCGTTTGGCGTTTCGAGCGAGCTGTCTTAATACATTTTTTCCCAGGCCCGCCTCTGCTTTTTTTAGAGGGGGAGAATAACGCAAACACGATCGAGGAATAATCGAGCGCCGAAATGAATAGTTCGGAATCACGTCAACAGTTTTATGAATAATCCTCGGGGCGAGCGGCGGAAACGAGAGGAGGAACCGAGCGCTTTTTTTTTTATCGCGGGTATTTAGGAAAAAAACGAATCCGTGCGCGCGCGATCGAGATAAAGCTGGTAATTAGTCTTTAACACGTTCCGTACGCGGAACCGAGGCGATAAAAAAGCGCGAGCAGCGAGCTTTATCAGAGCGGGCATTAAGTAGAAAATTCAAGCTCGCCGCGGCATCGCCGTCCTATATAAACAGCGAGGAGCTTGCGGCTCTACGCGTGAGCTTTCTATATTATTTGAGCAACAGACTGGCTGCATCGCAACTTTAGCCCTTAAGAGATAGTAATGGGAGGAGCGCTGATCGGATTATTTCTGCTTTCCGGAGTTGGAAAAGTGGCGAGTCACTGGCCGAAATTTCTGAGCTTTTTTACTGGGTTAGGATAAAAAAGGTCGTCGTTAATAACAGTCTGCTCGTGTTTGAGTAAGGAAAAGCGGCTGTAAGTTCATTGGCGTTGGAGAATTATGTAAGCCGAGCTCATGAGCCTACATTGTAAAATTGCTGAGCTAGTTAATTACCTCGTACTTTCAATATTGACTATCTACTTTGATTAAACGATTAAAAAGCCTTCTAACGCTCTCTTTTTACATGGGCTTTCAGTGCAGCAGCTAGCGTTAATAGAAGCAAAAACAGTTGCCATAAAAAATTTGCTCTCGCGACTATATCCAGAGTGGGTTCGAAAAAATTCCCCCTCAGTCGCGAACGCCAGCTGCTCCAGCATAAACTGATCCCTTCGGCCGAACGATAAAATTTCCCTCCTCATTCTCGACTTTACAATCGTCCCCGGCCCCCCCGTAACCCTTCATCACCTCGAAATCCCCGACAAAAGGCATAAAGCCGCCAATTTCCACTTGGCCACTTGAGAGCAGCTATATATCCACATTCAGCCACACACAGAACACAGAGAGATAGAAAGACACAGAGAGAGTGAGAGAATAAGTGTGTAAAAATTACCAGAATCGTCGTCGACGTCCCAGTTGCCGCTGGCCCTGGCGAGTCCCGCGGCGGCCAGTAGCAGCGAGTATCCAGCCAGGAGTAGCCTCGTCGTAGCTATCCTTCGTCTTCTCCTCCAGGGTGGCGTCGGCTGCGAGTAGCTGGGGTAGCCGCCAGCAGCAGCAGCGAGTCGCGCGGCCATGCTGGGCCCTCCTCGTCCTGCACTGCACCGGCAGCAGCCAAAGCCAGCCTCTTCTGCCAATGCGCCCTGCCGTGCTGCTCCTCCTCGCTAAGGACGCCTCTCGCATAACCAAACGCGTACTCTTCCCCCGACACTCACTCGCTCTTTCTCTCACTTCGAGTCTAACTATATATATATATATGTCTATGCTTTCTTTATACACTTGATAATTTAGCCTCAACTCCCGATCATCCTCACGAAAGCGCCGCTTATATGCTCTACGCCAAGGCTAGCCAGAGCCGGCGGAGCGTATCTCGGCTCGTTCTACTAGCTGCTACTCGCTGCCGGAGGAGACGAGCTGGCTGCTGCTGCTGCTGCTGCTGCTGCTGGCGTCCTCTTTGCGCCTGCATGTGTGTACGCTCGTGTGTCCCTCTCTCTCTCTCTCTCTCTCTCAGTGTGCAGCAGCGCCTCTCGGAGAATTCGCGGACGGGCGGGCTGCGTGTATATCTACAGCTATAGGTATACGCTGGAGCGCGGGAGAAGGAGGAGGAGGAGGAAGGAGGCCGTTGTCCCTGGAATGATTGCCAGGTTCGTCGATATATCGAGCGCGAGCGCGCACTCACACACGTATATACAGGCTCGCGCGCGCGGGGGGCAGCCCGCTCTCTAGCTCTCTCGCGGATAACGCCTCTCTCTCTCTCTCTCGCGAATCTCTCTCTACGCGAGTGTGCGTCTCTCTGCGTGTGCAGGTGTGCGCCGCGGCGGCGCGACTCTCCGCACGGCTAGATAGACACACGAGGGTGGCCGGCTGCACAAAGGGCCAGCCTATCCTCCAGGCTTATAGCTTCGCCGACGGGCAATTAAAAAACCTGTGTTTACGAAAGCGTGTATACACTTTGGCTGGCAGAGAGCGCGAGCGAAATGTATATAGAAGGGGGCCCGAGAGCGAGGCGCGTGGCTCTCGCAGGGCAAGAAATGGGGGGAGGGGGGCGAGCGGTCTCCTAGCTCGCTCGGCGCCTGCCTCCGACCAACTGCCGGAACGACGACGACGACGAGCAGGCTGGCGAATTCTCTCGCACTCGCGCCCGCGCGCAAGCAACCGCCCCCCCTCCTCCCTCCCTCTCTGTATATGCGCGAGAGAGCGAGAGAGGGATAGAGCGCCACCGCCGGCGCGATCGATTTCGAGAGAGAGACTCCTTCGTTTGGGCGCGCGCGCGCGCGAACGCCAGCCCCTCTCTCTCTGTGTGTCTGTGTGTGTGTGTGTGTATACGCGCGCTGCGCTGCTTCCCGGCTCTATATATACACTGCTCCCTCTCTCTCTGTCTTGCTCGCGCGCAGTAGTAACGGACGCTCTCGGTCAGACCCGCTCGCCGCGTGCAGCCCGCCTCGTACTACTGTACTAAGCGCTGCGAGCACGCGCGCTCCCCTGCTCTCTCTCTCTCCTCGGACCTACATATGCGCGAATCTCTTCCTTTTTTGCGAATGGAACGAGAAAGGGGTGAGAGATGGAGGGGGGGGGGGGAGTATCGTACGCGCGTGCATAAAGCGTATCGTTTCTCGATATCGCCTGTCCGCCGAGGCCGGACGCCGCTGGAATCTGGCTGCTCCGCGGCGTCCTGAATTAAGGATATGTACGTTAGGGAGCAGGATAAAGAGGAAGAGAGGGAGAGAGAGAGAGAGGAGTGCGTGTGCAGAGAGGCGGGCGGAGCGCGCGCGCGGCGTATACTACTCCTCGGGCGTTTCCGTGAGCCGATCGTTAGGAGCCGCCGACGCCGAGCGCAAGACGATGCCTCTCTCTCTCTCTCTCTCTCGATCTCTCCCCATCCTCCACTGTCTGGGCGCAAGAAGCATGCCGACGCGTTTTCTCTCTCTCTCTCTCTAGCTCTGACGATGCGATGATTGAGAATGCGATGAGGAATTTTTTTTGTGCGAAAGGGGGGGCATGATTTAGGGTGGAGAGGAACGAGAGCAACAGATTCGCCTCTCGATTAGAGGGATATGCCGAGAAAAAGTTGAGCGTGGAATGATTATTCCAGCCGGAACTTCGAGCGAGGAGCGCTATTATATCTCGGGAGAGCGGTCAAATTAGGAGGCGTTATAAATTCTTGAGCTTCGGAGCGCGCACCGCCAACGACTCAATATATAAGCAGTGATTGATTGTTATGAAACTTGCTTCGAGGCTTTATTAAAATTACTCTTTTATCTACTGCGTTTCGAGGCTGCCGCCGCGACGATGTAACTCACGACTTGGACGATGAGTTTGGAAAAAGTTGCCCAATTTGTTTTCCGTTGCAGCGAGATTCTGGCGAGATATGTTTTATTCGTAAATGTGTCGATGTCCAAGCGATTGATCTGTATCCAAAATAAATGTTAAATATAAAGCTTTATGCAGAATTTAAATATTATCGACTGAATGACATTTGGACGGAGGGCAATATTTTCATTCTATTCGAGATAAAATCGTAAGGAAGAATATTCGCGCTTTCAGGCAAAGCCTATACAGTATATTGAAATTCCCGTCAGTTTGAGCTGATTTTCATTTGAATTCGATTTGAGAGCTGAGTAGGAGCTATATTCTCCCTTTGACAAAACGGATTTCCAATGTAACAATTTCGATACAAATGGGCCAATTTTATCAGCGATTAGAATAAGCCGGCTCCTAAGTGAGAAACGACGAGCCAAAAGCGCTCTCTATTTTTTCACGAAACACCAAATCCCATTGCTATCGATGCTCGCGCCTCTATTCACAAAATTTTCCCCCGCGCGCGCTGTAACAAACATTATTTTCCGCCCGCGCGTAAACAGCTTTTCCAAGCTCCGCGCCAGGCGTCCGAGATAAAAATAGCGTTATTTTATTTTTATATAGCATATCCAGCGCTTTGAAAATAAAAAATAATAAAATTAATCCCACGCGAGCGCGAGAGCTCGACTCTCGCGGTGCGCAAAGTAAACCTTGTACATTATCAAGCCCGGCTTTTTATCTCATCCGGTACGCGAGTCTTTCATTAACCTTGTACATTATACACAGCGATATCCCCGCGTCTTTATTCAAAGCCATCGTCCGCGCCGCTCTCCCCAACTACAAGAGCCACTTTTAATTTCTATTCTCGGCCCGACGCGAAGAAAAAAATCATCGCTAAACTCCCCCGAAATTTTACATCCTCCAATTATACGGCGCAAGCCTAAATCCGGCCTAAAATAAATCGTTAGCGCCGCGCGCGGCGTTCCTCTTCTCGTCGCTCAAAGCCAGCACCGCCGCCGCCGCACAATTAAAAAACTGAAAATTCAGGCTGCCAGCGGGGCGCGCTCCAGTTTTGCGATGGTGTATTTAAAAAAATTTTCGTCCTCCTCTTTCCCGTTCCGCTCCTCTTTGCATTTATACTCGCACAATCCCGGGCTTTAGTCGAGGAGTCAAAAGCCTCTGTATATACGTGTCTATGTATATATAGAGATGCTTACGCGCTCTCTCGCGACACAAATTTCTTTTCGATAGACGACGTCCTCCCCCCCCCTCGCTGCTCTCTAGGTATTATTTACGCATTTTCTGCCGCGCTGTTGCACGAGCCAGCTCTCAGCCTGGAATATATAAGAATCCATCTTCCTCTCTCTCCTGTTATTATTTTTATTATCATTACCATTATTATTGCCGTACATATAGCCTCGTCCTCTCGCTCAATGTATTTATCTTTCTCCTTCCGGCCTGCCGCCGACGCCGCCTACATAGTATACACACACACACAGGGAGCTTGATTTATATATACGCGCGCTCGAGCAGTCGATTTTCCCCCGGAACGAGCCGCTCGAGAGAGATCGGGCCGAGAGAGAGAGAGCGAGCGACACTTTTATCGAGCGAGTTTATGCGCCGTTACGCTCGTCAAGTGTCATTCCGGTTAGACGCGCTCGCTGATCCCACCCCCGCACAGAGCCACCCGCCTACGTATACGTACACACCTAGCCTGCACGTGTGTATCTTTATCTCGATCCCTCTCTCTTTTTCTCTCTAGCGCGAGCGCGTGCCGGCGCTACTTGCCTTATACTCTTTTGGCTCGCTTTTTTTTTCGAGAGGGACGCCCCGCCGAAGATTAGTTTATCGCCACCGCGACGGAGAATGGGATACAGCCGAGCCAGCGCGATTGGGAAATCGTGCCGAAAAATTGGATCGACCCGGAGAGAGGGGGGACAGGACGGCGACCCTCTCGCTTTTTTCCTTTTTTTCGCCGCGGCGAGCTTTTGTTTCGTTTTTGCCGCTTTTCTCGCTGCTGAGGGGGGAGCGAGACGCTGACAGAGAGAAGCTTGTTAGGAATTTTCGGTGACGGCTACATGTGCAGAGTTGAGAATGATTCGCTTGGCTCTGGCTGCGGCCGAGGATGTGGGGGGACTTTGGGGGTGAATATGATATCAGGGCTCGTAGATCATACGCTACTGGCAACGCGTCGTCAGGGTTGGAGCTATTTGAGTTTACGATGGCCCGGACTCAGTTTGAGCCTGCGCTCGCTTAAAGAGCAATGAGTTGATGTGAGAGCTCAAGTTTTGATGGCAAGCTGCTGCTGGAGGAGTAAATTTTGTCAATGTAACGCGTTTAATTCTTTTTGTTTATTTTGATGGCGTATTACGTTTGTGTAATAAGTTTACAATCGATTTAATCTTCAGCTTTGGTCAGAGTTATAGCAGTAGGATTATCGGGTTTATTAATTTTTTGAAAAATCAAAAATCATTGTAAAGCCCGGATAATCTCACTGACGTACGAAATAAGCCGAAAATACTTTTTAATAAGATTACATTAAAAACTCGTATAAACGGTACATAAATTCCTCGTAATTTATGTGAATAAATCAGACAACAATATAAAGTATATTCCAAATAAAAGCAATACTTTATTCTCATCCCCCCATTTTATGATAATTTTTATTAGAAAGTTTCGCTTCTTGTAACGTGCATTCTATTATACTTTTATAAAGCGAAGCTTTTAACGTTTTTTAATAGGTCGGAAAGTTAAAAAAGTTCTGGTGATGTTTAAAAAATTATAACAAGCGCAAAGTTCCGACTACCATACGTAAAAAAAAATATCCAGAATGAAACATCAGTGGTATATAATTTTTCTTCAAACATCGTCAATCAAAAACAAAAGTTTGCAATAAACAAAATAAAAATCAAAACGTCAATCACAGGATTTACAAAATTTTTTTATTTTTATGTTTTTATTATTTGATTTAATGATTTCATACTATTATTCAAACTAATATTGTAAGCTGAATTGAATAAATAGATTACCAAAGTTATACATCAAATATAAAATGTAAACAAATATTATCACAAAAAATATTTGATATGTTTGCAAATAATTTTATTTATATTGTATTGCTATATTATTGTATCCTTTAATTTAAATATATATAAAATTAAAAGAGGTTGTGCTACAGGATCGCTTAAATTATTGCAAACTTTGATAATTTAAGAAATATTCATTTTTTTCATGTAGTATAAAAACATTAATATATGAAATTTGTGATTTAGAAAAGCATAGACACAATTATACTCTATGATAAGCTTATATACATTAACGTACACGGTTAAAAATGTTTCGTACTTAAGTCCGTATTTTACGAAATTCTTACGTATTTGGGTCCCTTTTTTACGAAAATCAAT